>JAGDQM010008497.1:0-11111 GCA_017580835.1 Termitomyces bulborhizus
CTTCCATGGCCAATCTATCAGAGGATCAGGGAGCATAAAGGCGCATTGCGAGAGGTCAGTGGCCATCTTTCGATTTAATTCTCTGTACAAGCCCTGAATTTAAAGGGGAAGGTATATAATGGATCCTGCTACTTTCATAAAAATACCAAAACTCACACCGTGAATTTTGGACAAGAATATCATCCTTGGAACTTGATTCTTCCGGGCCGTTTGCCAAAAGCATCATTTTGGCTCGACACAAGAGTGAACCTGACTTGCTATCAATCCCAATTAGCCTCACTTCGGCTGATTTAATCATCTGTTGAGTGTGATCATTCCAGTGAGCGGCCCCTTGAGCGGAGATAAGTTCCCGTAAACTCGCTCGTTACGACAATCGGGTACGAGCCTAGGCCTTTGGTGAGTTCTTGTCGAGTTGATCATTGTCGGTCAGGCATGAATATTCAAAGTGAATACAGAAATACTTTGAGAGAATACAGATCGTGAGAAGGAAAAATCTTTGGGGTAATTGCTAAATTACACACGAATAATTGGCTTCTACTGACAAGATCTGGAGCGGAAAGAACCATCTTTGTTCTCAGTCCATTCCTACGGTTGGTGATTAACAATAACCATTGATCTCTTAACAGCAATCAATACATTGGTTCAAGCTATTGTCAAGCGGTTTGATATCAGAAGTTCCAGCCTTGAAAGTGTCAAAACAGGTGAAGCTGGGCAGATAAGTTGTGCCAGAAGGCCTATGTGCAGGCCCAATGCATTGGAAATCTGAAAATTCATCCAACTCTCGTCAGGACCCCTGGTCCTGGTTATATGCCAAGCCGGACAGGCTTGGAAATGGTGCAAATGGGGTTGGAAAAGCAGGATATTCTGGCCTCGAGCAGGTCCGAGACTTCCGAGTGGGATGAACACCTCAAGATTACTTATTTCCGGGAACCGAACACAGGACTGACTGATACGTCTCCAAGACCCTTCCGTATTGTAGTTGAAAGTCGCCCTGGTTGAAGGTTCCTTGGGAACTTGAGGTATAAAAAGATTAAATTCGGACTACGTAGTCACAGAAACTATGGTGACACCAGCAGGATTTGAAACCGGAACAGATTTCTAATCTGTCGCCGCAACCACTTGGCTATAGCCGCCATATAGGATGAAGACGATAGGATCTTCGTGGCGAGACGACAAGGTATAGTATTACCGCTTAACCTGATCAATAGTGCAAAACAAACTCCTTTCCGTATTGAATATCAACACAACAAGGAGCTCTAAATTCGACCTAGCCTGTCACTCCATTCTCGTTTGAACGCGTCATACAGCCCATCTGTCGCCCTCGGAAGCAGAGTGAAATCTATTCCCTGTGGAGGCTCAAGCTTCTCCAGATGCATCATCATCATTTCATCCCTTGCAAGGTTGGCCCCATATTTCTCAGATGCTGGTAGAGGCAGCGCGGGCTGTATCACAACGTGGCGCAAGCGACTTGGGAGCTTGGAAGGGAAAGGCGATTCGTCGTCACCCGAAAAAGCTTCCTGCAATTCAAGAGCAAATGTAGTGGCCATACTAATGCCGGAAACGTGCAGATGCTTTAGTGAAGGACAGGCATTGTCGAGGCCGCCTGCTTGTAGCAGACCATGAGGATTTCGGTTGCCATGGAGGTGTAAACTTTGTAGTGATGGCAGCTTCCCTGGGGCGGAAGGGAATGGGTAGAAGCCTGATACGGATAGTTCCTGTAGGCAAGGGAATGATGTGCGAAAAAGCCGTGAGATAACTGACGTGCCCATGGACGCGGACGAGACAAACGATAGTGTTTCTAATGTCGGAGCGCATGCTGCCAAGATTCTGAGAATAGTAGCAGAATCCGCAGTGTCTGTGACTTTTGGCGCATGGGTGATGGTCTCATTTTTGTGGGTTGAAAGGAAGAGATGGCGAACGAGACGTAGATGAGGTGGTGTTTTTTGTAGCACCGAATCCAAAAATGCTATTTGTGCTGATCCTGAGATTGAGAGAGACTGGTAGAGAAAGGGGAGTGAGATCTGGCGAAAATATCTTGAGACAAGCCCCAATGCGCGGACGGTGCGACCATCATCTAAGCAAGCCAATTGGCAAATGTAGGAGTGGATTTCAGGTGGACAGATATTCATGTTCATGACAGTGAAATCGTGGTTTGCGCGTCAGGAGCAACGTTTGAGAAGGCCTCATCCCCATATTCAATCTCGCATGAATCATCCACAATGGTGCAGCGATGGCGACATCTCGCGACATTGCAACATCACGTGATGAAGGTTTCAATATAAAGGGCCTGTGAAGATGAGGCATCCATCGAAGCATATTTAAACCGTGACCATTTCTGGATTAACCTATGATCCGCAACTTGAAGGGTATGGCATCCTATACGAAAAGCGTCCTTGGTAATTTCTTTGTACTGCACAACGAGCTGATCGGTATTGAGTCCTGAGCCCTGCTGACAGTTCATGGGGTCAATCAAGCCCAATTCAATGGGGGAAGAGCTTGGGAAGTTAGGGGCAAAAGACACCAAGATGTCTTAGAATAGGCACGGCATGGTACATCCCAAGCATGAACTGAATATAAGCAATTGAAAAGCAAGGATCAGTGAAAAGTTGCATGTGTGGAGTGAACACCACTTCCCATGGTTTAGGGTGAGTCCAAGTCAACGTATGTGCACGAGCCTGATGAGTGAATTTCTATTTTGCGGGTGCTTCTTTCGGTCCGGATCTTCTTTCTTATATTTTCTCCAAAATCCTCGCGACCAGTAAACTCGTCCGGTGCATCCATTGAATACACCCTCCTTGAGACTTGCTCTGCCTTCGTGGAAAAGTTTTGGCAATGCCATATTTTCATTGGACATGTGGGTATCGGTGACATCACCACACAGCCCCTTTTTCGCAAGATATGTACAAATTAAATGGCGAAATTGTGATAGATTACTCGACTGTTTACTGTCAGTGCTGCTACTTTTGTCTTCCATCTCAATCTCGTTCCATCAGATGCAAGTAATTATGAGTCGCTCCGCATACACTTGGTATAGCCAAGGAAGTCTCGACATTTGTGCTATTTTCTTGCGAAGATCTGCGCAGGAGTGGTGAACATGTCTTGCCCAGCTCTTGGCATGTTGCACGCATTGCCACAAGGGTTGTCTTTTCATTCACGATCTCTTCCTTTACTCTCTCCCCCGTTTCCTGATCATCTCCCGCATGCTTCGAGTTGTCCTCTATGGGTTCTTTGCCACCACTGTCAAGGCTGCTGTCACAGTTTATGGACAGGTACCTATAGCCCATACTTTTAGCCCTGGTGTTACTGCGACTGTGACCAATGGCCAAGTCCTTCCCACTCAGAGCCTTCTCCCAGCATATGATGAAACAATGCTACAGCCTCCCCTACCTCCGGACGAACAAGCCCTTACATTCACTCTCAGTCTCCCATCAAGCAATGCAAGCATTCCGGATATATCCATCATGCAACACGGCTCCTTCTACGGTTTCTCTATCGAAATGTCGGTCGTGACCCAGCTAAGTGAGCAATCACGCCTATCTGTCTTTGTTGAACCCTGACCTTCTTGACAGTGGGAAAAAATTCGTTCGTTTTCTCGTTACATATTGTTCTAATAAGGCATTAACCATTATAATTCCAGATCTTACCTTCAGGTTCCCTTCCTCAATCTCCTTGGTCTTATCCAACAGCGGGCTGGGGGAACACACATCCGTATCGGCGGTAACACACAGGACTTCGCATACCGAGTCGACCATATCGACCACGGGCACGCGACCGAAAAAGATCAAACGGACGCGAAAAATCCAGTAAATGGATTCTGTCTTGGTGTCTCAATGTTTGTGTTTCTGATCTTTCCATTTCTAGACACTCACACCTGCAGTGTCGTACACTGACGAGCTCTTCTACATGGTGGCTAATATTTCTACTCATGTTAATGTTGGATGGTATTTTGGTGAGTAATCTCATATCGTCCTCTCGGAATAGCCCGAGACCAGTGAAACAGGTATACCTTTCAACGACACCAATTGGCGGCTTGCTATTGCCGAGAGAGCGCAAAGCATTCTTGGCGATCGTCTGTATGGGCTCCAAGCAGGAAATGAGCCGGATTACTATCTGGGGTAGGTTCATCCTCAACTTATGGTCTTCAAACCTTGACCAATCTTCGACTTGATAAGTCATGGCCACCGTGTTGAACCGTACGACGTCACAGAATATACGAGCGAATTTGCTTCCTTGGTTGAGGCCATTCAAAGAAACACAAATATTCCAATTAAGAACATGCTTATTGGTCCAAGTCTAGCGTCGGGCCCTTGGTCTCCTGACCGGTTGTGGCCCACAGGCTATCTCGATAGGTTCAAAGATGTCCTCAAAATAATTACCATGGAACAGTGAGACCCTTTCCATCTCTCCCTAAAGCAATGAAGGACACTGAGCTAGTTACCCGACCAATAACTGTTTTGCCCGGTTCGGCATTGGCTCGCCTGTGGACCCGCAGAAGATGTTTCCCAATTTTCTCAATCACAACGCAGGAATCAATCTCATTCAGCAATATCTCGACACCAGTGCCCGCGCCCAGGCGCTGGGTAAACCCTTCATCATGTTTGAGACTAACAGTGCCACATGTGGAGGACTTCCTGGGCTTTCTGACAGCTTTGGTGCAGCGTTGTGGGCGGTTGATTATGGGCTTACTATGGCAGTTGCAAACTTCTCCGGCGCCCTTCTTCATGTTGGTGGTCAAAATGTCTATTACAATGTCAGTTGTTTCTGATGTGATGATAAATCATATACTTATTACTTTCCTTTTCTCAGCCGTTCACAGGTCCAACTTCTTCGTTTGATTATGTTCAAAGTGAAGCTGACAATAAAGTAATTTCCTTAGCGCCGCCCACCAATCAATCTTCGTTCCACCAGTGGACTGTCGGTGCTATCTACTATTCCGTTCTCGTGGTTGCGGAAGTCTTCGGGAAATCCAACGTCTCTCAGATCGTGGATACGTCCAATAACGGGATCTATAACCCGTCCTATGCGGTCTATGATGGAGGCGTACTCTCTAAGGTGGTTCTTATCAACTATATCGACGATGCTTCTGGAGCCCATGATATAACGGGAACGATTACTGTGAATGACGGGCAAGTCCCTAGTCAAGTTTATGTCAAGTAAGTCACTGCCATCACTCTGATAGTTCCTTACTGAGTCAATTGTGGTCCTAGGTACCTCCTAGCGTCGTCTGTTTCTGTGAAAACAAATATAACGTGGGCAGGACAGGTGTGTCTTGTTCTTCGGATGCATATAGCCTTTGGATCGTATCACATTCATTCTTAGACTCTAGGCAACAAATATCAGGTCGACGGTCGATTCAAGGGCGACCTTGATATCGCCAAAATTCAATGCGACCAGGGTGCAAATCAATGCAGGATCCCTCTTAAAGCACCTTCACTTGCGGTTGTCTTCTTCACAGATCCCTCCGCTGGCTCTGAATCAGTATCTGCCCCCACATTTGTCACGACAGCGGTGACGAAGACTCTGAATACTGCTACGATTGACTCATCCATCCTGGCGACATCCAACGGTCGTTCTGGCAAAGACAGGCTTCAGTTGGGTAGCACCAGCCATGGATCTTCAAATATAGGTCACGGCTACGAAGCTCTTTTTCCGGGAATATCTTTGCTACTTGCACTTGTAGCAGGAACAGGGGTGTTACTCATCCACTGATCTATCATTGAGAACCACAACAGGCCAACCTACCAATCAAACATGGATGACTAAAACAATTTGTTTTTAGATCACGGATATCTTATCACCCACATGGACGCTTCGATTGTGCCGAACGAAAATATTAATAATACTACTTACATCGATGGATAGTACACAAATAATCAGATGATATTCTGTACCCGAAGGATCAGCTCCACGTACAGATATAAGTCGGTCGCGTTTCATAAGTTCCATATACGCTTGTTGGCAGGCCAGAGACCATTCTCGTGATGAGATCAAAGACCCAATCAAACTTGACTGCAACCGACGGGACCGACGGCAATGAAGATATCGGTCCGGGTCGTCTCTCCGAGTCCCGACATTCATTTCGACTGGAAACCAGGCCGGCGTTACCAGTCGCTGCCAGCATCAAGCTAGCATTAACGGCGCGAACACAGGCCTCCCCTGCTTCCCGAGAACGACCGACGGGGACTGGAAGAAATGGGAAACGCCAAGAGTTTTAACGAAAAGAAAGGACGGTCCAAGCGGGCTTTGACTGGGAAACAAGTTGTGTGCTTGTCATACACTCACACGTCATCACTTCGAATTGACCTTACGTCTTTATGAAGGAGCAGGAGGATAAAACCTTTATTTGGGTTATCAAACTCTTGTCTGCGGTTGCTCTATGTATCGCAGTCGTTTTTGGCTCTTGGGTGCGTGGTACCGGGCGCTATCACTCTGAAGTCTGACATTAATCTTCTAAGCACAATCCTACCATTTTCACCGATTTAATCGAATTTTGGGTCGGGTCTTCTGGACATTGGGACGGTTCTCAGCCTCCTACACACTCAGGATCTGCTCTACACCTACTTGCGGATATACCTAAACGTGACGCAATCGTTGATGCCTTCAAGGTGCGCAGATTCCGGTGATCACGTTTGTCGTCTTTTTGGCCTTACTTCGACACGTCGCTGATAGCATGCATGGCTTGCCTATGGTACGCGTTTCTCATGATAAGACCAGTCAATAATGACGCGTCAATTCTAGAAAGGGATGCAATGGGGGACGACGAATATCACCCTATCAGCCGTAAAGGATCCAACTTGACAAGCGCTGGAGGAGTAGGCTATACCGTTATCGATTCCATAGACACGATGCTTCTGATGGGCCTCACGACGGAGTACGCGCGTGCTCGAGCTTGGGTCGCGGACAAACTGAGCTTTGAAAGAGATGGTGATTTCAACACTTTCGAGGTATGTCGCGTACTGAAGTCTCTTATCATGTGCGTATCAACACGGTCGTACTGTATAGACAACTATTCGTGTACTAGGCGGCCTCCTTTCCGCGTACCACTTGTCAAATGAGGATCCGCTGTACCTTGAAAAGGCCGTCGAGCTTGCAGATCGTATTCTCCCCGCATTTGAGACGCATTCGGGACTCCCTCTACCCATGGTCAACCTTGGGAAGAGGCAAGGTGTTTTTGACAAAGATCTACGGGGTCTTGTGAGTACAGCAGAGGTCGCCACTCTCCAACTCGAGTTCCGCTACTTGAGCCACCTGACAGACAAGGACGTTTACTGGCGGAAAGTAGAGAATGTAGGTAAAATTGTTTCGGAGTAATAGGCCGAACTTGACCATCTGTGTGTAGGTCATGCGAATTATCAAACGCGCTCGTCTGCCTCAAGGGTTAGCATCCATTTACATGAGGTCTGTCGTCGATAATATTCTTGCCTGTCAATCTCTGAATTGCCAAATGAAGTCTTTTGGACGGTCAATATGTGACTTCTGCTATACGTCTTGGATCTAGGGGTGACTCGTACTACGAGTACTTGCTGTGAGCTTCTGACCATGGCAATTCAAACACATCCTAAACGCTCATCAGAAAACAGTATCTCCAAACGGTGAGGTTCTCTTTCTTTATCCTTCATTCTCCGCCTTAACGCGTCAAAGAACGGTACAGAGCCTGTCTATAGAGATGTAAGCGGGACCAAAACCAAACAAACTCACAATTCAATGAACTGAAAACAGATGTATGACGACGCGATGGCGGGCATTCATAACCACCTCATCCAACAGAGTACCAACTCTAAGATGTTTTACACTGCTGAGCTAGTTCCTGAACAAGGCAGGACAGGAGAAATGCAAGCCAATGAACTTTATTGTTTGAAGTATTTGTTAATAAAGTTCCTTTCAGATCATGGCGCTTGACTCCTAAACAGGATCATCTGGTCTGTTTCTTCGGCGGTTCTCTAATGCTCGGTGCTACGAGGACAGGAGCGCTGGTCGACAAGGTGTCTATCCCGCCACTTGCTAATGAGCTATCACCTGTAGGGAAGAGAGATTGGAAAACCGGTGTAGAGCTGGTCAAGACTTGCATGGCCACGCATGATACTGCTACGTATGTCTTCTCCGCTATGTTACATCCATTCTTGACGTCTATGCACAGAGGACTCTCACCTGAGATTGTACACTTCCGGATACCGAGTGATGGCTTGGACAGCTCGACGTACGCGCCTGCAGACTGGTACATCAAAGGAGCACGGTCAGTGTTCATTAGGCCTTCCCTGTTGTCCCTTCTGAGTGTGCCTCTCACCAGTCCAGGAGAATCTCCTCCGTACGACGCGCGTTATATGCTTCGGTACCTACCTTACCCAGAATATTTCTCGTAATCCAATTGACCTACTTTTAGCCCTGAAACTATTGAATCCCTGTTTTTGGCGTATCGCTTGACAGGTGACCAACTCTACCGCGATCATGGGTGGAAAATATTCCAATCCATTGAAAAACATTGCAAGATTGCGTCGGGTGGGTATGCGACTATTGTCAATGTCGATGAGAATCCTGCGAGGCATGAGGATAAGATGGAGACGTTTTTAATGGCGAGTTTTCTTTTTCACTACTAATAGGTATCGGTGATAATACTTGGCTGGCTTTAGAGCGAGACATTGAAATATCTTTATCTGCTGTTTGATGACTCGGATACGTTGTCTCTGGATAGTATGTGTTTCTTGTGCCCTTGCTGCTGGAATCTTTACTGAAAATATCTAGAATACGTCTTTAACACTGAGGTCAGTGCTAAACCCAAAAATTGCTTCGACCATCCTCATGAGAGAGTTAGGCGCATCCTCTTCCTATATTTGAGCCCGCTATCCCGACTGGTTTTTCATAGGGTAATGGAATTAGCATATTCTTTGTATATCTAAGCCTCAGACGGCGACGGACTTTGAAATATGTAATATATCCTCACTTGCTGCTCTAAACGCGACCCCTTGAGATTTGGCGTTTGTAGTCTTTAACAAGACAGTAAGTGCCCAGCATTCTTTCAGCCTACGCAAGCAGCGAGGTCCACACATATATACCAACTGGGGCAAACTGGTCAAGCGTCTTCGGTATTTCTGAACTTATCTCTTATATCACTACCTAGTTCAAGTTAAATGTACCGTCCTGAGAGCTATGGTCTAATTCGTGACGTACTCTCATGGATAGAAGGGATTCACATGAATCATAATCATAAAATTGATACATGTCACATAATCCACGATGTCAATAAGGGCTAGTAATTTACTCCTCATCGTCATCATCACCACCCTCCTCCTTCTTGGCAGCAGCAGCGGCACGCTTGCGCTTAACGCGACCAGGTCCTCCTCCACCATAAGGCGAGGTGAGAGCGAAGTCGATGTGCTTTTGGGAGTCGAGACGGACGACGAAAGAAGGAACATCGACGATCTGCTTACCAACGCTACACGATCACACGTATATTAATTAGTCTGACGGATGTCGTATAAACGACAGAACGACGCACCGGATGTGGCGTTGACGGATGAGGGTACGGGCATGGTGGATGCTCTTCGCCAAGCCGCTCTTGAAGACCTGGGTTTGCAACCTCCTCTCCAAGAAATCTTCGATCTTGAGGGCAAGCACGTAATCGAGGCGCATGCGGGTCTCGTCCAGCACACCGATACGCACAAGACGGCGAATCAAGGCGTTACCCTCGAAGAGACGCTTGGGGTCCTTGACATCAAGCTTAAGAAGCTCACGAGCAGCACGACGAATTTTGGAGAGGGTAAGAGCAATGCGCCAGATTTCGCGCTTATTGCGGAGACCGTATTCGCCGGCAAGCTAGGTGGAGATTCGAGATATGCAGGGCTCAAAACGCGTCGGAGACGTACCTTGAGCTCAGCATCGAGACGAGCCGACTCGAAAGGTCGACGAGGGACCTTGTAACTGTAAAGTTAAAGGCAATGGGGCATGGCTCGTGAGCACGGATGCAACCCTCCACGATTGTGGATCTTGATGAAAAAGCTCACGTTTTAGAGTGGTTGCGCGGGGCCCTGAGCAGCAATGATTAACACAGAGCTCAACGGAGAACACAACGACGACATTACCTAGGCATTTTTTCTTGAGGAGGTCAACGACCGACTTGTGTTTACCGTTGGTCACAAATAATCGCAGTGACCAAATTAGGATAAACACACGATCAAAAACTGTGCAGGACCACATCTCAGCCACCCGGAATTTGCCGGGATATCCAATTTTGTATTCCCTGTCCTCGTTGATACAGCCAACGTCCAAGCCCTTTGTACGGTGAATCTTTGCTCGTCGGTTTTATGTTGCTCACCTAGAAACTACACAGTCCTCAAGATGCCGCACTCTTTCGGTTACCGCGCGCGTACGCGCCACATGTTCAAGCGGGGCTTCAAGGGTGCGATTCGACTTGTGTGGTATTTGTGACGGGGAAGATTGACTGTCTTGCAGAGAACGGCCCTACAAAACTCTCGACCTTCCTCATCAACTACCACATCGGAGATATCGTTGACATCAAGGCCAACGCCTCGCAACAAAAGGGTATGCCCCACAAGTACTACCATGGGTCCGTTCATACAGTCTCCGGTTAACGATCTGGGAACCTGATCTTTTCCTGCGTTAGACGCACTGGCATTGTCTACAACGTCACCCCTTCTGCCGTTGGTGTGATCGTCTACAAGGTCGTTGGAAACCGCTACATTGAGAAGCGTGTCAACCTCCGTGTTGAGCACGTCCGTCACTCAAAATGCCGAGAGGAGTTCCTGAACCGAGTGAAGAGCAACACCGAGGCACATGCTGCTGCTAAGGCCAAGGGTGGTGAGTACTTGAAAGACTTCTGAAATCATGTCTTCAATCTACTCTGAACTAACAGAGCGCGTCAACTTGCGCCGCGTCCCTGCCCTTCCCCGGGAAGCCCACACCGTCTCCACCAAGGACAACGCTCCCCAGACTATGGTTCCCGTTCCTTACGAGACGACGATTTAGAGGAGTAGATGGCGGGACTTTATTCCTTCTAGCTGCTTGTATGTCGTCTACTGCTTTCATGCCCCATGCGATTCAAAGAAAACATGAAAACTATATGCTTGGGTCTCATCTTGCAACGAGATCTACCATCA
>JAGDQM010008498.1:0-16955 GCA_017580835.1 Termitomyces bulborhizus
CATTCAATATAACTTAGTTTCTGACTTTGGACTTCAGTGACTATTCAGTCCCTTGCGCTTTGCCTGTTTTCAACAGGAGGTGGGGCAAATGGAGATATCTAGTGGAGGTAGGTATCATGTGAATCACATTTTTGGAATTGCTGATGACAATCAGTTGATGGGTTTGCATTACTGTTTCTGTTAATGCTTAGGGTTAGAGGTAAGATCTGCTAAAGAAATGCACATATAGTTGCAATGCTTAATGCAAGGGAGACATACATAACCATAACTTTCAGCTGATTTTAAGGCATTGCTAGAATGAGTGTCAAAGCCTTAGACAAGCTC
Source organism: Termitomyces bulborhizus (assembly GCA_017580835.1). NCBI lineage: Eukaryota > Fungi > Basidiomycota > Agaricomycetes > Agaricales > Lyophyllaceae > Termitomyces > Termitomyces bulborhizus. The sequence goes on from JAGDQM010008498.1 coordinate 325, forward strand.
AAAATTGTTGATACAGGCATAACCTGATAGAGCTAGCCACCATCCCCAGTGCACCTGACGCTCTTGCCTAAGTCTCCTCATTTTTTCAGCCCTGTCCAGTGCACTGCAACATGATTATGGTAGAGTGAAGATTGGCAAAAGCCCCTGCAAGTAGATCACAGAATCCTGCATCAGAGTTGATATGGCCAGCGAAGGTAAAGTGCTGCAATGACTTGGAAATGAAGACAGTTTCTTTGCATCCAGCATTTGGTCGCAAAGAAAGTAGTTCATCAAAATATGAACGACGGATTTTGATGTATGATAACCCGCTGAAAAGCTTTTGCACTTTAGTCGCGATTGATATTGCAAGGAAGGAGAAGTCATCATTATTGTACATTACAACAAGATCGATACAGACATGATCAAAAACCGAAACGAGAAAACGCCGTCCACGCGGTGCCAGGAAGATGATCCCATCAGATTTGGACCTGAACTTCCAAAAACAGACCTGACCCCTGGAGGACAACGGTAGGCCTTTGAATCTAGCCTGCGGATTATGCAGGTCGTGACAAGTAAGACTAATCTAGATTGTGTCTGGTTGTCTTTTTTTCTTCTCGTGAACCCCATATCCGGGCTTGCGGCTGACTTTAGCGTTAATAAATCCCATGATACTTTAAGCCCCTCAAAATCGCTCCTCCCTGTAGGAGTAAGTACTGGTAACAATAACCGTGTGGGCGGAAGCTCAAAAGACGAACCTAGAAACTCCATCCCAGTGAGCCGTGTCCCTCATCTCAAATGAATTTCCACAAATCAACAAATTTTATCTATGCTCTTCTCGTCATCTGTCACCGTTACCAGTCGTGAGTACTATTTGTCAGGCCTGTCGTTTACAGAACTCTTAGGTAAACTTTGGAATGACGTCCGGAACTGAAGTTTTGGTTATCATCTGCAATGGCGGCCCTTAACTTCCTTTGGCGGCACCCCACATGCCCATATGAAAATCTAAACATATGTTAGCTCGACGAGGCAAACCTTATTATGTGCACGGGATATTCCTAGAGGCCTTCAGTTTTCAGCTTGTTTAGCACGAAGCGAACTTGGAGTAGAGCACGCACACCACCCCCAACTCCGAGTTCATTGAAATCGACGCACACAGATTTCTACGGAGCGAAGTACGACTAATGAATTCATCGGTCTCACAATTCCCACGAATCTTCAGATGGGAGGGTAAAGTACTCAAATCAGTTGTCTTGTCATTCAAACTGTGCGAAACATCTGGATTAATCTACAAGCGTAGCTATTTCTCGGAAGAATGTCAAAGGCTCAGAGTAGCTTGAAGGGTGTGCGGGAGACATCAATGAAAAGCTACTTCATGGCTCAGTGCATTCGCACTGAGCCATTCCGGGACAAATTCTACGTTGAATACAAACAAAAGCTGGAAAGACTTGAGACGTTTCCCAGAGGAAGGAACACAATTCCTAAATCTGTATGGCTTGTCTAAGCAGACTTTGAGTGGTGTATACCTTTATCATTATCCTTCACTTCTTGAAGTTGATTTGTCTTGCCTTGAACTAATTGATCATACTCGTGCCTCTTCGACCCCGGGAATGTACCCCGCGCGAAGATTCGAACTTTAACTCTAGTTGAAGTTGAGCTTCCCCCTTATGAACCACTCCTTTTCAGCATATTTAAATCGGTGTAGTTCCCCCTGTTTCCAGACATGGCCTCCATCAAACTCCTTTGGCATTTTGAGTCGGCTCATATACATATACCATACTGGATCTCTGCTGTGCCCGTTGTTTGTCTTGCATGTCTCCTTTACTTAGCTCTCAAGTGGCTGAACCTTCGAAGGTCCATGCCTCCAGGGCCACTAGGTATTCCTCTGATTGGCAACATGCATCAAATACCCGCGGACAAACCTTGGCTCAAGTTCTTTGAGTGGAGTCGTCAATATGGTAAAGTTCTTGTTCTTGATGATCGAGACAATCCCCTGATTTTCCTTAGGTCCTGTGGTGTCCCTCTTTTTTGGTTCGGCGCCTGTCATTGGTAGGAGAGAAACCAATCAATGGAACATCTAACCAATTTTATGCAAGTCCTCGGGACCGCACAAGCTGCATGGGATCTTCTGGAAAAGCGCTCAGAGTTCTACTCAAGCCGCCCGCGGTCCATTTTCATGTAAATCAATGCCTCATCTCAAAATTTAGATTTCATCTTAACTTCATCCAGGGGAGAACTCGTATCTGGAGGTAAACAAATCTTGCTTCGAACGAATGATGAAAAGTGGCGTCGATGGCGAAAGGTCACAGCTGGTATTTCATATTCTTCTTGCCATTGGACTGAATAGCCACTATGCTTTCAGATATTTCATTCGAGTTTCCACTATCGAATCGCGCAAACATACCAGGATATTCAGTCATTAGAATCGAAGATATCTCTCTTTGAAATATTAGAAACACCTCAAGACTATGTGTGTCACCTCGAAAGGTGAGGATTACCACTTGTGGTATAATTGTTGTGGCTTCATTACCTTTTCACAAGATTTGCTGCTAGTGTGATAACGACCATTACTTATGGAGTGCATGTTAAGAGCCTCGACGACTGGATTGTGCAAGGAAACATGGACGCTGTGGACTGTAAGTTTATCCTCATTAGAAATTCAATTCAATTCATGATTTGAAGTCTTCATCAAGTGAGTTTTTTGTCTTACCCAGACTGTACTTTCCTTTAGTCGAGACATACAGAGCAAAGTAAGTGACCAGTCCATTGTGACCGGTAGAAGGATACTGAAAGCGATCAGTGTTCCAGGAAAGTTTTCAGTGGAAGGGATGCCTTGGTTGCTTAAGTTACCCGTATGTCGTTGGAATAAGTTTCAGATGAACAAGGGTTTTACGGAACTATTTGGTACAGCGGAAGCTCCAGTGGTTTCGCCGGGCTGCAGAAGAACGACGTCAGAAAAATGAGGCGCTGTTTCTGAAACTCCTTAACGATGCTAGAACGAGCATGAAGAATGGGACATTGCCTGATTCGTTATCTACACGGATGGCTCTAAGTCAAAAGCAGAATGGTATAACAGATATTGAGATGGCATATACTCTTGCAAGCTCGTTCGGAGCGGGTTTTGGAACGGTAATCTTTTTCCTGACAACTCAGGTAAACAGCTGACAGCACCTTGAAGATAGCCGCTACGCTAGAAACATTCATCTGTAGGTTGCTTTTCGATTTGTCGCCGCAGCATTTAAACGGTCATTCGCAGTCACCATGCTTCATTTCCCTGATGCGATGGAAAAAGCTCAGGAAGAACTTGACTGCGTTGTAGGCAGCGATCGAATGCCCGAATACGGTGACAAGGAAAGTTTACCTTATACCAATGCGCTCATCAAGGAGACAATGCGGCATGTCCATTAGCCCCAAGCATGATGTGATTTTATTCAATGTTTTGTAGTTGGCGGCCGGTCGCTGCGTTCGGAGCTGCACCTCATGCGGTAACTGTTGATGATGAATATCATGGAATGTGAGTGCAATGACAGACCGAGAATGATAAAACTGTTCATCAAGTGCTTGTTCACCAGGTTCATACCCAAGGGATCGACAGTTTATGCTAATATCTTGTGCGTTTACCTTTGAAATCCCCAGATTCATGTCGAGTAAGATTCTCGCAGCGGCATAATGCACGATCAAGGTCGGAGCCGCTTTTTTCCTGACCTGGGATTGAACTCATGTGTCGCACCGAAAGAGATGTTCTCATCACCAGATGAATTCCGCCCAGAGCGATTCTTGGAGACTCAGGACCCCCGTTTGCAGACCTTTGACCTTCCTTTTGGGTTTGGTCGAAGAATCTGTCCAGGTATGCATCTCGCACGAAATTCAATCTTCATCAATATCGCCAGGATACTCTGGGCCTTCGATATCTTACCTGCATTGGCTCAAGATGGCCAACCAATCATTCCTGGTTAGTGCATCGGTTGTGCAGTACCACGAACTTCATGATTTGCAATTTACAGACTGTTGGAAATTTACGACCGGAATCTCGTCCAAACCCTTGCCGTTCAAATGCAGGCTCATTCCAAGAAACGGAAAGGTAGTGGAGTGTATCAAGGAAGAAGCGCTAGCGGCGAAGGAGAAATTCGAAAGTTGAGGGACAAACGATACTTTGTTGCAAATGGGAAACAAATCAACCAACCTATCACCATATGATATTGTGATAAATTGTACTAGTGAAATGTCGATGGTTATCTGTCATCAGGTCAGCTAACCTGCAAACCAATGTTGAATGTGTTTGCAATATCGGTGTACAACTTGAAGCAAATCGCATGTACCTTGCCTTTTCTTCCATTAGCCCTCCTTACAGCAAGGTTGTTGGGAAACATTCTGTCAGAGAATGAGCGAGTCCTTGGACACAAGAACCGCGTCCGTATCACGTGTGTTCGTCAGAACGCCTCAAAATGTGTTTTTCGTATTAGTCATACCTCAGTTCGTTTCACATTGAAGTGCGCGAGACTGAGGTATGCTCATTGCACATCGTAGATTAGTTCTGCACTTACATTACCCTTTTTACCTAGAACATTCGGGCTATATCTAGGTAAATTAATATTAGTTCGTTTCACATTGAAGTGCGCGAGACTGAGAACATTCGGGCTATATCTAGCCTACCAGAAATTACGGTCTCCCCTTTGCACGTTAACCTTTGAAACATTCCACTAAGCCGCGCGGCTTGGTGGAATGTTTCCCAGTAAACCCGACCGACCCAGAAGGCGGCGGATCAATCCTCATCAGTGGCAATATCCTGGCATGATGCCTTTGAGCCCAAATCATATTGGTTGGAAAAAACATCACTAGTACCGACCCTGAGATTCCAGGACATAGGGGGGTATCCACTGACCGGATGGGTCGGGTTTACTTTATGTTGGCCCATCCGACATTTGGATACTTACTGGTATCATTGAAATTTAGAAATCTTCGATAAGGGTATGCACAAGGTATGCATATGTCCATCGCGTTATCCTAACCTGCTGTGGCCTCGCTACCTACACAACGTGCTGCTGAACAAGACCAACATGGCCGACTAGCTCAGTTGGTTAGAGCGTCGTGCTAATAACGCGAAGGTCTTGGGTTCGATCCCCACGTTGGCCATGTATTTTTCCATTATTCATTTTCCTAATCTTGCTTTCCTGCCAATTCTTTCAAAAAAAAACATGATTTGGCAAGTATACCAAGTGCCGTTACTTCTCAGAAAAAGATCACACAAACAACATTTTATGCAAACAAGAGAAGGAAACATTTATTCCATTTGCTTAGTTGGTGCAGAAAGTAAAATCAAATAAATTCTAAATAAGAAAAGGAGAAGGGAGGACTTAGGGTTAGGGTTAATGCGAAGTAGAGAATTGCAAGTAGACGGTAGGGTTCTCGTCAGTGTCTCCCACTAGTAATCACTAAGGAGAACGTAAAGGTCTTGGGAGGAAATAATTCTTGAAGGGGATGCAGTATATCCTGAACCGATTTCCGAATGATGCGCTCGAATCCGAAATCCATTGCCCAGTTTCTCAGAGTTACATATTAATACACTTACTGTATAGGAGTGCGATGATTACTTATTGAGAAGTATTAATGGAACAACTCGGAGAACTTGTCTCTGTTTGAGGCGTCAACAAAGCAAGTCTTTCATGGTTCGATGCGGGATATACTTGTATGGACACTGCATCAAGTATCCATCCAGAACCCAAGTCCGGGCTCGAAAACGCATGGCTCTTTAGAATATCTGCCGCGGCACTTCTGAGGCCCATTGTGTAAGCCGGAGTTTAGGGTCTTATAGGGCTCGATTCTGTTCTAATCTGGTGGAAGACCTCCTTACACTCGGCTGGACTCGGCTAATCCATTACAAAAGGTTTAGCCGAAATCTCCATTCAGCATGTGATGTTGTGAGTGACCTCACGGCTTGCTGTCAAAACAGACGATCCATATGTATATACTAAATGAAAAACCTCCGCTAGCCATTCTTCGTCTCTCCTCCTCCACTCCTGTGTTGTATCACTATAGGAGATGCAGGTTAAACGATCTGTTCTCCTCACCCTTTCTTCTTTCTTTTCAGCTTGTTGTGCCTCTTATATCGATTCAGGTTCTCATTGGCACAACAAATTACACGCACGGAACTACGTCACTCCAAAAACTGTCCGGGATTCATACGACTTCGTCATTGCGGGAGGCGGGTTAGCTGGCCTCACTCTTGCCTCACGCCTAACGGAGAATACCAGTTTCACAGTCCTGGTTTTGGAAGCAGGAGAAACTGGTGCTACGGTCGCAGATTCCATCAGCGAGTCTCATTATCACTGGTGCACGATGTGATTTCTTACGCGATAATCCCAGATCCTCCTGCGGGTACTTACTACAACTCACTGGTCGGAACTCCGTATGACTGGCAACACAAAACCGTTCCTCAATCCAACACCAAAAGTCGGATACTTTCTTGGCCGCGCGGAAAGGTGACGGGTTCCTTGATACTCGTTCACCTTTGGTATCTAATTAGCTGGTAATAGGTTCTGGGAGGGTCATCAGCCATCAATGGCATGTACTATGTACGACCTTCGCAGCTTGAGGTCGATGGATGGAATACCATGCTTGACTCCAATAGTAACTTGACGTCCTGGGATTGGGTCACCTTCCATTCATCGTTGAAGAAAGCTGAAATTTTCAGTCCGCCTTCGTCCGATGTCCAGTCTATGGCAAACATCCGGTTCAACACCGCAAGCTATGGATCAAATGGCAACATCCACGTCTCCTATCCCGGCTAGTGAGTAACCCGTTATAGGGATTATGAATGCTGCGCTGACCTATTGGCAGTATGTATCCCGTTGTCGGAGACTGGACTCCTTCCCTCAATGCCGTAGGCATAGCGTCTGCGACTGATCCAGCAGGTGGAAAGAATACAGGAGGCTTTGTATCCGCTGTATGTATCAATCCCAGCAATTGGACTCGCTCCTATTCGAAATCCGGCTACATTGACCCACTTCCCCCACGAGCCGATCTCGATATTCTTGTGTCTTCCACCGTCACACGTATCACTTTTGGGAGCAAGAACTCTAACGGCGATGTAATAGCCACTGGAGTTGAATTCGCCGCCTCTGAAAACAATCCTAGGACTGTTGTTAATGTCACCAAGGAAGTCATCCTTGCAGGTGGTGCTCTTGGTAGCCCAAACATCTTGCTGCACAGTGGAATTGGCCCGAAAGATGTCCTTGAAGCAGCTGGCATACCGATGATCTCAGAGCTTCCCGGTGTTGGCCAGCATCTCCAAGATCATCTCGTACGTACTATTTTACGTTTCGATGACGCACGGAAATCTGATATATTTGATCTCAGGCTGCCCCTGTTAATTTCGAAGCCAAAGTTCAGACTGCTGGTGATGTGGAGACCTCAGGCTCCGATTTTTCTGTGAGTTTCTGCTCCTATAAAGGTATCTTCTCATTACTGATTCCTATTCATAGAAAGAACCCATCGTGATGTCATTCATCAACTCTGCCACCGCATATATCAACGCCAGTGCTTTATTCGATGATGCTGCCGGTTTTGCAATGAGCATGAGTGACGCCCTCGCTTCCTCCGTTTCAAATCTTGTTCCTAGCAAGTACACTGAAGTCGTTGAAGGATACAAAGCAATTTATCAAATGACTCAAAAACTGATCACGCAAGACGTAGGTCAGATTGAGCTGCTTTTAAGCATCAACTCTCCAAAGACAATTACCATCCAGACGGCTATCCAGCATGCTTTTAGGTGACCATCAGCAGTTTCTCGATGTTCTCCATTGCTCAGCTTTTCCGCTAGTCAAGGACGCGTCTATATCAACTCTTCATCCCCTTTTGACCCTATCGTCATCGATCCTCAATACTTTTCGCATCCTGCAGGTTCGTTTTCTAAGCAGTACATTACGCAAAGTGCGTCTTCCTGATCGCTACTAGACGTCACGATCCTGCGTCAAGGCATCAAGCTTATAAGGACGTTGAGCCAGGTTTCTCCGATCAGTGCTGCTCTTGGCGCAGAAACAAACCCAGGGCCGAATGTAGTAACTGATGATGAAATTGATGCCTGGTTGGCGGGCGTTGTCTCGACGGAGTTTCATCCTCTAGGCACATGTTCAATGTTACCAAAGTCGCTGGGTGGCGTAGTCAATGCCAACTTACAAGTCTACGGATTAGGTCTGATTGTCCGATCTAAGCTTTTTGCCTGCTGACCATATTAAACGTACAGCCAACGTCCGTGTTGCTGACTCTTCTATTTTCCCCATCTCGTTCAGCGCTCATGTAAGTACTAGATTTTGGCGCGTTATTCGTCGGTTGAATGCCTTTTACAGCTTATGTCCCCGACGTATGGTGTCGCAGAGAAAGCATCAGAAATCATCAAGACAAAGTATAGTCCTGCGATGCCAACGACTACAATGAGCTCTAATCAGGCTGGTGATCCTGCTGAAACAAACATCAATCACAGTGACGCGTTCTCCTTGTCGACGTATAGCCTATTCGCGACGACTATTCTTGCTGTCATCACCCTGATCTCGTCATCACTTCTCTAAGGTCAGGTTCTGACAATGCCCGTGCCATAAGTGTTGCGGCTGGTCCATGATAAAGGGATATGGACTTCTGGGCCAACGGTCCTTTGGGTGACCCCACTTGGGAACCTGAAAATATGAATACTTTGTTCCCGAGGACTTTGAGAGGACAGCCTTGACCTCTATCTTAGGACAGTAATGTATCAGTATTATTGTAATCACTAATCGCTATCTTTTAGTACTACTACTTCTTCAGATTCAAAGACCAACTACAATCACCACTTGTAAACCGTAAATGAGCTTAGTTCCATGTCATCGTCTGAAAATCCTAAAGTCCAGCTAGTCAGCGTAAGGCCGTAGGTTTACCTATTGTCAAACATTTCATTTAACCATAAGGATGTTTCCAAAGGTTTGAATTTCAAGGTAGAATCAAAAAATGTTGGTTTGATGAAATGGAGAGTACTGCTTCTCCTAGTCGAGCTTGTTGTATTACAAGGAGTACAAATTTATGAGTAACGTCTCATCAACCCAAGTTCGCCTTGTGTGCTCATAAGATTGATTCGAAAGAGAAAAAACAAAGTAAAGACACCAAAAACTCGACTCTTAGATCGAAACAGGCCTGGTAAAAAATGAATGAGATAAGTATGTAGTATGAAAACAAAAAGGCAGATTATGCTCAAAGGTGATACACCAAAGAAAGAGTTTAATAGCCTTGCTCTCCCTTGAAAAAGGACACAAGCAAGGTCTGGGATTTCACAAGCTTGGCAAACCAACCACCAAGAGTAATGCCCCAGAGGATGTTGAAGTATACCAAACCAGACTTCTGCAGAGGACCGTCAACACCCCTTTGCCGATCAACAAAGAAACCAGGTTCACCTTGCCATTCGTGATTGCAATCATCTCGGTAGCGCCCTTGTAGGATTTCAACGGAGTCTTGTTCAGAAAGGCCTGAATATTACCGGAGACCAACGTGCCGTGGCTACTGGACTTGGCAGCTTGCTTCTGCTCCTTCCAGTCGATAACATCACCGGCAGCAAATATGTTGTCATGATCGGCTAGCTGGAGGGTAGGGCGAACCCTAATCAACCCGAGCGTAGAAAGAGCCGAATCTCCAAGGGCGTCGGAAACAAACGCGGTATTCGGGCGAGGGCCATGAGTTGGTACCTGCAAGACATATTGGATATATCATCATGTCACAGAAGATTTAAAGCACGTACCACGAGGTCAGCAGTCTGGAGCTCCTTGCCAGAAGCAGTAGTGATGCCTTGGACCTCCTTGGTCTCCGGCTCATTGATAAAGTGATCAAGCACTAACTCGATACCACGAGCAGTAAGGGAGGCAGCAGCAGCTCTTCTGACCTTGTCAGGATACGCAGGGTTCAGAAGGAGCTTGTCACCGTGAACAATGGTAACTTTTTTGTCCTGAAAAGCGTAGAGTCAGTCACGTAGTTTGACACTGGCAAGATGATCTTACCGGCCATTGATCCTTAATCTCACCGGCCATTTCTAATTCTCCGCTCAGCTGAATGCCCAGTCACGATATCAACGAGAAACTGACCGATCCCAACTGCACCTCCTCCAGCAAGGACGATATGTTTCGCGTTAGCCATCTTGGTATGGAAACTGCTAAGATGCTCCTGGACACCGCTGTCAGTGTCAGGGAAAGCAGGAGGCCCCCTCCAAATGGAACCTTGAGAGAGAAGAAGAATGTGGTAGCTATACAACGTTTCTCCCGATCAGATTCGATTGAACATGACAATGTCGTGGATTCCACGCACTCAATCTTCTCTCCCGACTCCAGAGTGATTGTGCCGCCCTCTTCCGAATGCTCAAACGAGACAACCTTGCCCTGGACGAACTTGCCATTGCCATTGGTAAAGACCTTGTCATAAGGTAGGAAGATATCGTTTTTGAGGGCCTCATTCTGGGTCACTGCCAGGCGAAGAACGGCAACGAGCCAGATACGGTAGGGCAATGGGTTGATGAGGATAAGTCCGTACTTCGTTGAATCCAAGGTTCTTGAAAGAGCTCGAGCAGCATTAACACCAGCTGATCCGCCGCCGACGATGACGATGTTTCGCTTGGTCATTATAGAGCCTATACAAAGATATGTTCAGGACCAAGAAGTTAGAAGCACCGAGGCGAGCAGCAGCTTCGCCTTTTATTTAATGGTCCACAGCATCAAATATCACCATAGTCTAACATCGCGTAACAAGATTGCAACATATTCCTGACAAATCCTGACATCTGCACACGATAGTCAAGTCATTCATTAATTCCTAAGATGATGCTCACTAATTTTACAAAAATGGAAATGGACGTTCGTGTTTATCGTGATGAAGAATCAAATATGATGGATGCAATTTCAAGACAAACCCCCAACGTCTCCCTCTCATGACTGAGCTCCAACGCCCTGAGATTCTCGTCCTACTTGATTGCATGGGCGTGAAGCTTCAGAAAAACACGAAAATTCCTGACGATGACCTTCTCAAACGCCTGGCCCAAGCCGTGGACGCTGCACAGAGGTACAACGAGCTCCTGGCACCAATAAGTCCCCTAAATCCATCGACGTTGTCAAAATGGAAATCCTCGGAATCCCTCCTTGAGGCTGTGAAGCGAGTAAATTTTGCTGAGGCATATAGCAACATGATGAGTGGTCGAAATCGAGTGGCACCTCCAACTTCAACGTCTGAAGAGGACACGTTCACGGAAGTCAGACAGGTTCTTATGGGCCTCGCGAGCCATTGGGAACAAAAGCATGACACCTTTGTTCTGATGGACGAGGTGTCGAATTGGAGTGTTGTCGCCCGCGTAAGAAGCTCTACTATATCACCGAGGATTTGATTTCAATCACTATTGATTCTTTCAGATTGTCGAAGTGCAGAGACTTGGGTCTGGCACAGAAACTCTCGGTTCAAAAACAGATATACCCGTGCTCTCTATTCTGTATAAAGTCGTCCTCTCTCCAAGCGGTGTGCAAATGAGAGATCACCTCACACAAATCTTCGAGCATCCTGTCGTTGCAGTCTCAACGACTCAATTGGAACGAAAATACCTTTTGAAGCTTTTTGGCATGAATGCCAAACGCCTCTCGACCGCCTACAAACCGCGTCGCAGGAGAGACGAAACTGAGCATCGTCTCACTTTTGTCATCCCCCTCGGGCCACTCAACATGCGGGACCTGGGAAAACTGACTAGCACTTCTGGATGCGAGCTGTGCGGGAAGAAGATGAAGAGCAGATGCACACAATGTCTGAGTGTATCTTATTGTGGCAAGGGTATGCAGCTCTTTTTATCTTCTCACAGCTGATGGTGCTAAGCGAAAAAATCTCTTCAAATTACTTGGCTAGAATGCCAACGGGATGACTGGCCCAACCACAAGCAACTCTGTCGCTCGCTCAAAGGCGGAACATGGCATACTATCACCTTCAACAACGAAACCACCGGACCGGTGGGGCAGAAGTACCGTGCCGTCATTAATCGCTTTGATACCATGCAAGATATCAGGGCCCAAATGATTGACTCGCCAGAAGACAGGAACACACCACCACCCAACATCCATGACGAAAAGGCGTTCCTCGTCAAGTTTCAAATATCTCTCTCGCAATATGGAATGGACTCGTCGATGCTCCTCTACGACCGACAGAAAAGTTTCCAGGTCAATTGGCTTAAGTTGCAAGATACGGAGAACTACAAAGAGGGCGAGAAAGCCATGGGAGATCGACTTAAGATCTACCGCTGGGCAAGACGCGTGAGTGACTACCAGTTAGCTGTTTGTTTTGACAAAGTACCCGAGACGGATCCGGTTTGGTAACCTCATGTAATGTGTATAAGTCTATATTATGCCATCGTGCATCTCGAAGTTTAGGATTGATGGTTGTTGATACAAATTGATCTGAACAAAATCCTGGGCATGGATAAAGATAAATAACTTAATCGTCCTGGCTTTCTACGCAAACCAAGGCAGGTAACATCAGTCGTCTGCCTTGAAGAACATCGGCTCTCAGAGCCGCTGCAAGTTCCCTACTCCGATCCCAGTCCATGCCCCCATCGCCATCGTCAACAGTTTCGAATGATAAGATATTCGATCTCACTATACTCTCCTTGAGACCGTTTTGGGTTTCAACATTTCCGGGCATCCTGTGAGAATGAAAGTGAAAACTGGGGCTCCCAACCGAACGTGCAAGCAGCCTAGTTCGCTTTGAGGCATAAGAAGGACTCGCGAGGTCTGGACGCGCTGCCACAAGCCGTTCAGCAATGCACAATCGTCGTTTTCGGAGTTGACTACGGCGACTGAAAGATGGATTTGCTTCGGCACGCGAAGCGGAAGTATGAGTCTTGACCCCGTCGCTAGCCTCGGGACTAGAATCTCGTTTGTTTCGTTTGCGAGAGGACGTGCTCTGCTGGGAAGAGCTAATGCAAGTTGAGTGCTTGCTGAAAGACTCGACAATTTGGGGGAATGTGTCATCGTTTGCGGAAGAGCATGAAATTCCGATGAGTTTGATACTCAATGGACTATCGTCAATTACTTCATGCTTATTATCAACTTCTATTAGAGGAGATGGAGACGAGACATAGACGCCAGATGAGGATGAAGTAAGTCGGGTTATTATAGGGGCTCGGAGGGTACGAGAGGCTTTATCACGCATGCTCGGCAATGCTGATGGTCTCATAAGCGGAGTGTTTCTGCCATTACCTTTTTGATTCAAATATGATTGGGCGCGCTCCGTGAGGAACATCCGGGCACCCACAAGCGAAGATGAAAGAGTGATCGGTGAAGCAAGATTGTGCCCTTTCATAGGGTCATCGGAAAATCTGACAGGGCGAGATGTCGGGGTCACTGAAGCATCATCATCATCGCTCCGTTTCTTGATCGTAGTTACGTTCAAAGGAATCGGACTAGTTAACTGCTTCTTCAATCGAATAGGTGACGACTGAGGTGTCAAACGCGACGTCCACAAAACAGACGGTCCAGATCGATTGGTCTTTAAGAGCATGGGAATACTCCCTTTCTCCATGGACGCAGGTTCCGAGAGGTCTTTTTCATCCTGGGATGGCACTGGTGATGACGAAACCCACCAAAAATGCTCCTTGCTCGCTTCAATACCCGCGGTGCTTGCGAAGAGCTGATGTGCCGTCTTCCCTCGCTCGTCGTCGCTCCATTCATTGTCCGTCTCGTCCTCACTGTCAGTAGCCTTCTCTTTTCCCTTTCTCCTCGGCGGGGAAGGAACGGAAACTTTCGGAGATGGTAACCGGACTGGTTGACGGGGCAAACCAAAGATGCAAGCCATCTTGTCGTACATGTCAGGGTCCAAGTACTCAGTCAGAATATCAAGTTTCTTCCGAAGATGATACTTTTCAACCCATCGCTCAGCCACGGCAGCTGCGCCTTCTCCGACAAGATTCTGCATATACACGTCTTCATCTGCCATAGTTTGTTCGGGAAGGCTGGTGAGGTCGAGTTCGACATCGGGTAAATTAGCCGCACTTGATTGAAAGTGAACGCAATCGGCAAACATGCGGTCAATCGCAGCCCAATCAAACCCCCGCAAATTAGGGTCAAGCGTGTTCGGGATCACGCGACGAGGCCGAAATAAGGTAACAAACTTACGCAGTTCCTCGAGTGGGGAATGACGGGACAAAGGTACGAGCTATGAAATGATCAGGTATGGACATTCTTTGAGAAATATCAAGCTCATACCAGATTGTTAACTTCTTCGCCTTGTGATAAACGGTTTTTCATGTCTGTGATATACAAGTCCCAGCTCTGGCTTCCCATATTGACAGGGTTAACGTATACGACTCGTTTGCCCAAACAATTTGCAGTGTTATACTGTGATTGCCACGTATTGTCGTTGACGGCCACGTACTCACATCGGTGGAACCGTTCACAGGCGTGAAAGCGGGTACAGGAAGGATCTTTAGTTAGAATAGAACGCAAAAAGGGATCAGATATGTGATTGTACACGGAGTACTTGTATCTATCGACATGAATCTGCGGATCAGATCGAGTATTAGCGACATTCGGTTCGAATCGGGAGCGGTAAACGAACAGGACTGTTGAACTTGCGTGAGATAGCCTTGAGAACGTCTTCATAGCCCCATGTCCAGCTGTTTATGAAGAAATACACAGTATCTGGGAACAAACCCATAAGGTCAGTTAAACCTGACGTCGCCTTATCCTACGCAATCATGTTTGAACGAAGCAAGACGATATTGCAATGCTACGAGGATACCTTTGTCGGGACAGAAAGCCTGGATAGGACACTAGCAGTATCAAGATATATGGCTTTCAATGTTCTGTTGATTGATTGAGTGCGTCCGTTCTGCATCTGGGTAGCGAGGTAAGGCTGTAGAAAGGGGTTTCGTATCACGTTCTCTAAGAACCATGGTTCCGCGCGAAAATCTCCTGTGTGGAGTATTGCGCCTTCGGGACCTTCGATCAAAAACCTCATAGTGAACATAGGTCAGATTATCCATCAATCCCTTGAGAAGTTGGCACCTACATGACTGCTCCAGGACAGTGATTTGCATCGAGTAAAGTGATAGTAACAGACTCTGTGTTTGAAAGCTCGTACTTTGTGGGCATGTGCAGCGGAAGCGTTTCCTGTAGAGATGTACATCTGTGATGAAGACGATCAGCCTTATAGAAGTAGAGTACCTACAAGAAGATCGCGGTTTCCTGAATGTAAGAGTGCACCACATGATCCTATTGTAGAATCGACTTTCAAATGCGCAAATGTCCTGACCCTTTGTGCCCTGTAATTTTGATCATGCAGCTTTCTTTCCGCAAATACTTCATGTCGTAGAAGCATCTCTTTCGCGTCTCGCGAGCAGATAACTTTGGAACCAAATGATTGAGCCGATAAGCCAGTGAGATGGTCCGAATGAGTGTGAGAGAGCAGGTGCAAAGCCGGGATATTGTCCCCGATGTTCGAAGTGAAATTGTCAACTCGAATGCGATATGGAAGAACAAACGAGTGGAATGGCGTCCCAGGAGGCATTTCGACAATTTTCTGAGTGTTCAGGTTGTGGATGTCAGACACAGAAGCGATTACCACGAGGTTGTCATGATCATGACTGTTATTGACAATGGCTTAGTGGTTGTCGGGCCTCGGAACTCAATCACGTCACAACCATGAGCGGACGTCACGCGCAGACCACGCAGTCGGCAGGTCACTGATTGTCACAGATGCCTTAAAATAAGCGAACATCCCGTTTCAGGCTCCGATCGGCTTGACGAAGCTATCCTTCAGAAGATTTCAACCATTTTACAAATTTGGCCGTCGAACGGAAGCGCGTAATACGTGACTGTCGAGGTGCCTTGTGTGGTGCAGTGTCTGGGACAGTCCTCAAATTTTAGGGAAAAATAAAAATACAAAATTAGTCAGGCCTGGCCCTATGCCTAGTTTCAAATTGTTTATTCAATATTCATCCAAATTGCAAAGAAAATATGGTTATCAAGTTGTTACTATGTTACTATTCTGATATCTACCTCCACTACGATATATATATAGTGGCTCAAAAAAGTGTCCTAATGTTTCATAGTTTTTGAAAGATGACAAAAGTCCTAATCATATATCAATGCACTTAATGATACAAATTAAGCCTTGTAAGTGACCCTATCCCCATACCTATTCCCCCTAATAATGCATACTTTTTGGCTTCCATAGAGGGGCCATGGGTTATAAGGGGTTTGACTATATATCTCTGCTGGCTGTGGTACAGTGTCTGGGACAACTTGATGACTATATATGCTAAATTTTGATAGGCCAATTAGTAACTATTTTTTGCAGCTAATTAAAAGCCTCAGACCTGGTCTACCAAGGTGTACTCTTATCATATGACTTGAACACCTCTGGAAGTGTCTCAAGGAGTGACTGAGGCAGTATGAAACCCTCCTCATAGTGTGCATGAATTGTGAGAGAGAGTTGCAAAGGAGTGGGATAAATACCAGAAGTATGCCAAAGACTGATAGAAAGCATGCCTAGAAGGATTCAAGCAGTTATAAAGGCAAATGGAGGACATACAAAGTACTGGATACTAAAATTAGACATGCTTAAAAAAGTGTCCCAATGAGCAAATGGCCATTACTCTATCAGTTTGATTCAAATTA
>JAGDQM010008499.1:0-16792 GCA_017580835.1 Termitomyces bulborhizus
AACCAGCTGAGCACCACAAAGAAATATCGATGATGTTGAAGAAGTTGGGTGAGAAACATCACTAGCGCGCGGTGACCAACCCCGGCGATTCCGGGACGGAGGGGGGTACACACAGTCCTTCCATGTCTTTCGACTGTTATTGACCGGACATGATACAAACCATCAAGCTAAGAAGCCTTCTTATCAGGATCAATTGAAGGCAGTGCCAAAATAGTTCAACGCAGTTTCAAAAACATTAAATCATAATGTGAAAAAACCTGATATACTGAATTTTCTTTTCTTGTTCAGTCGACTTAAGTCAGATCACCCGTCACACTGCTTGTTCTCGTAGAACAGAAAAACTTTGCAAACAATTGGATACGGTACAGTGGGAGGAACGAGGTGCGCAGGAGACATGTTATCAAAGATCCCACCAAGGCACCTGATCACGAGGTATCACTCACATAGCGCGGATGCTCTTCCGTGTATGTGCTTAAGGGATTCCCATGGTATATGAATACCGAAGAATTCTTGTAGAGCGTCGACCCTTTCAGCTTCGGTTGTCACCGTCCTGATGATATCGATGCGACTTCCAATGTGTCTCCGAATCACAGCGCCGTCTATCACAAATCTCCCCACATGCCTTGTCTCGATCGACCTATCCGTCGCCTCTTCGTCGCTGAGGAAGAAGTATTTCATAGCAATGATGTTGTCCCAAAAGAGTCCCCCCGGCATGCGAAAAAAGGCGAAGTTCGAACTCTCGAAGTCGGTCGGGAAGAACTCTTGCTCTGAGAAGGCATACACTATTCTCCAATGTGCTGGGGACACATCTGATACATCCTTGATATGGAGAACGTTCAAATGCCACTCTGTAGTTACCGAAACTTGGCTGGATTAGATGAGATGACTATTTCGAAATAACATTAAAGACTTACTAAGCCTTGAAGCAGGATGAGTGCCACGCGTAAGTCGATGTTGTTCGGTTGGTGTTGTGCCCATGACAATGTTGTCCTCGGAAGAGGAGAGAAGGATAGGACGCATGAGTCCAGAACCACCGAAACCAACATCTACGAGGTATGCTACATTGCTCTCCTCCCCTGGTTGCACGAAAATGATCATATGAGAGAGAGCAGAATAAACAGGGTGGTCAGATGCTTCTTTGGCGAGATTCACCCTCGCAGAGCCGGTATAAGCCCTGGGTAGTCCGAGATTTCACAAGGTGAAGAATAGACCGAAAACTGGACAGAATACCATACCTATAACCCAATCCACAAAGCATCTGGAAGAAAAATGTGTTCAAACCGAAGCAGTAGGATCCTTGACGCTCAACAGCAATCCTCTGATATAGTCCTTTAGTGCTGATATCCATCGAGTGATCGGCTGAACTGGGATATTGGGATTGGGTCATGACGTGGGACATCGCCTGATTGGTGGAGTCTCACTAATGCATCATGGTGTTTTCAAAGGGAACGGATACAAGGAAGAGGCGGTTAATCAAAGTTAAATTCTCCAACGTCGTTGGAAATCGGCCATGTGTAACATCGTCGTCGACAACGGGTAGCGGGAATTTAATGCTCGCAAGCCACTTTGTGATTTGCCTGGGAGAGTAAGCAGACGCCCCAGATTTGACCATGAGCCCGCCCTTCAAGGTGCCGTTAGCATGGTGGGTAGGACCTGACATCATGAAAAGAGTGAGAGCGAGTGAGAGCGAGACTCATCAGACTAATCAGGTGGTGGATGACAATGACGAGATTTCGGAGTCGAAACGGGTTTTCATCATAGGTGCATGCTTACCATCACAGCCCAAAGTCCTGGATTTTGACGCCAACAAAATGCTAGAACACAGCTCCGAATATCTCTTTAGACTTCAATATTATGGTAAGAGCATTTCCTGTTTCTGTGACATTTCTCCGCACATGCATCCTTCTACCCCTCCTCCCTATCCCGGGCACTACAATCCGACTCTGCACTCTTTTCGCCAAGTAAAACGATGCTTGGACGAACCCGCGTCTGTATCTGTTGCTTTGCACACCGCGGGAGCGGCTTGATGGATCTCACGGACTTGAAAGATGCGATACCTCCCGCGTCGGAATCTTCGTCGCTGTCCCAATCGTCCGACGAATACGAATAGGTGGCAGTTGTCGTGGGAGATTCACTAGAGATGGATGAAGACTTGGAGATTGAGTACGCGGGAGCAACAGGAAGGTTGGCAGCAGTGGAAGTGGAGCCTTGGACATCGAAGAGGCCCATGCCGAGGTTCTGATAAGAACGTAGTATGAGAGAACGTTATGAGCTATCATGTGAAGCAATAGGATGCAAGAATAGCACACCATTTCGATGTATGGGCCCGAGTCGGAGTTGATGTGCTCTATATTGATGCGCGTGGGGTCTTGAGAAGAGAGCAGCGCGTTTGACGCTTCGAGAGCGGGAAGGAACGCTCGGACGCGTGATAGGACTGAAGATGATGTCAGTAGTGGGAAGCAGGAATTGAAGAATTTGTCAACTCACGGTCATCAGGAGGAGGTATGAAGTGCGGTTCAGTACTGTTCGTACTGGGGGTGGTCGTCGAGACGGTCGTGTCGTTGAGCCTTTCAAGCGTGTTCTCTACATTATCGTCAATTGTAAAGAGAATGAACAGAGAAAAAAGCGCACGGAGACGGTCCAAACGCTGTTCTGCGTTCTCGAACTCAAGAAAACCAGCCATTGTGGTGGAAGCAAGTGGCGGCAACTCGAATTGTTTTTAATCCCGATCGATCGACCATCGTTTGGGTGGCTCTTGTTTTGTGCTTTTGCGGACAGATTCATATGGAGAGAAGGTGAAACTCGAACACACTGGAGGCTACTACATATGGCAATCTACACGGGCGAAAGATGCGTTTGGGCTGCCGACCACTCGTCGGAGGTTGCGGAAACGGAGAGAACATGTGTTGCAGACACGCTGGATGCGAGCCACAGAGCAGCATTGAATGCTTGAGGAAGACTCTGGAGGGCGGAACAGGAGATCTTTAGTCGCGGAGGATCGGATGAAAGGAAAGACAAGCCGGATAGGCACCGACTCTCCGCGCCGCTCCCAGGACAGGTTTTCCAGCGCATCATTAGTTTGCTATCGCCGTCCCGATGAATAGAGAAGTCGGAGTATATGTATGTCCATGTCTACATCCCAACCAAACTGAAGAGCTGAACTGCCACAACAACCATCTTACACTTATATTATATGTAAAACTATCCAAGACACCTTCACAAACTACAAACTCATCGTCTGAAAGCAGTACACGGAACGCAAAGCAGATATCAACGATAGAAAAACTAGACAGTGCATAGTATCAGGCAGAAACAGCCACAGTGGATGATGCACGGGGGACCTGTACCTCCTCGGAAGCAGACCTCGCCCCACCAGTCTGCAACTTCAAACCTACGAGAGCAGCGGACTTGCGGGCAGTATGAAGTTCCTCAACGGGGCCCAGCAGCCTATCGAACCTAGTACGGGCGACAGAAGCCGCGGTAGGGTCAACAAAAGCCTTCTCGCCATTCCTGAGAGTCTTGGGAGTAGAACCGTTGAGGAGGCCGAGTTGTTCATCAGTCCACATGGGATCAACCATTTCAGGAGTGTCGGAAATCCCAACACCTGCACGACCACCGAGAGCTTTCCAGTCCTGAGTACGATTGATTTTGAGCTCCGTGAAGATCGTGTCAACAGCGCGGACGAGTTTGGTCATTTGCTCAAGGGTATGACGGGGAGTGACGGTGATGCGGAGACGTTCCTCGCCAACGGCAACAGTCGGATAGTTGATAGATTGGACGTAGATGTTGTGTTCACACAAAAGTTTGTCGGAGGCAGCTTTGGCAAGGGCGGCATCACCGACCAGAACAGGAACAATGTGGGAAGGACCAGGGCTATCAAAAAATTATGATTAGACTCGCAAAAGATAGCCGAAAAAAATTAGGCTTACACAACTGGAATGTCAAGTTCTGCGAAACGGCGTTTCACCTCGCGGACGTTGACCTGTTTGAGCTGCCTGTCACCAACATATGCCTTTTGGTACGCCACACTCGCTCGCGCGCCAGCTACCACTGCAGGAGGAAGAGATGTCGTGAAGATGAAACCAGGAGCATATGACCGAATCATGTCGACAAAGTCATCAGAACCAGCGATATAACCACCGACAGCGCCATATGCTTTGCCCAGAGTGCCTATATAGGTCAATTATTTTCGAACGGGAGAAAATGAATGGTATTACGAACCAGTGATGATGTCAACGCGATCCATAATAGAACCGGGGATAGGATCGGGACTCTCACCCGCAGCCATGTGAGCATCATAGTCCAGATGTTCGGCGACACCAGCGCCACGCGGCCCATACAGCCCGACGGCGTGCACCTATCATCATACTCAGCGAGAATGAACGGGAAACCGTTGCATGGACATACCTCGTCCAAGAAGGTCAAAGCCCCGTATTTGTCCGCCAGGTCACAAATTTCCTTAATAGGTCCGATGCTACCACACATGGAATACACACTTTCAAAAGCGATGACCTTGGGAGTTTCCTTGGGATATTGCTTCAACTTGGTTTCCAAGTCTTCCATATCATTATGTTTGAATATGACACGTTTGGCAGGAGAGTGACGCATGCCCTGGATCATAGAAGCGTGGTTCATAGAGTCGGAGAAGAAAACACAGCCGGGGAGCTTAGTACCAAGAGTCGAGAGTGTAGCATCGTTAGCGACGTAGCACGAAGAAAAGACTAGTGCAGCAGGCTTGCGGTGAAGTGCTGCGACCTCTTGTTCGAGGCCAAGATGCATAGCGCCATTGCCCGCGATGTTACGAGTACCACCGGCACCATGCCCATATTTGTCCAGGGTCCGGCTAATGACCCCAAATCAGTTTGGACAAGAGGGCATTGGAATGAGCACATACTGCATGGTCTCGAGCACGATGGGATTATTCCCCATACCGAGGTAGTCATTAGCACACCAAACCTCGACTTCGTCCTTAACCTCCCCCGTGTGAGCAACGGGAAACTTGGCAGCAAGCCGATTGATATTATTGAAGTATCGATATGATGCATCCTTGTGCTTCTTATCGAGCTCATTGACATAGAAAGCTTCGTAGTCAAATGTACCCGGGGCTACAACCTTGGGCTTGGCGGTACCGACCTGCTGATGGAATGGACAACCTGCAGCTCTAGCAGCCAAAGCATCAGTCTTTGTCTTCTTCGCAGCATCATGCTTCTCTTTGAGCTTAGCGGCAGCCGTGAGGTCCTCAGCCATACGAGCAGCAGTTCTGGCAGCGGTAGCGTGGGGGCACATCTCGATAGTAGCTCCTGCAGGAACGGATACACCGCGTTCTTGATGGATTTTGTCGACGTCTGCTTTGCCAGCAAAGCTAGCGTAGCCAGCAACCAACTCCTTGGAGCGGGCAGTCAGAGCCGGGCCCATGACAGGACACTTGGTCGCACGTTCTGTGAGGCCGGAGAGAGAAGGATAGCGGACAGAGGTGGACGTAGAGAGAGTGCGGAGAGTCGACGCCTTTGTACGGCCAAGGAAAGGGCAGGACGCCTTGAAGCGGGTGAACGACGAAAGCTTGTCCATGGTGGAAGAACAGCACTTCCGAATATTTTGCTCTCCCGTTATATCAACTTTTGCTCAGCCAATCACAAGAGCCCAATTTGTATCAGGTGATTTCTAAACATTTCCGATCAAAGTGTGCCAATACAACTTTCTAAGACATCGGCAGCTAAATCCACCTCCTCTTTGCCTACATTCAAGCTGGGAACAAGACGAACCGCATCCGCGCCACCTGTCAGTACAAATAAGCCCCGTTCCCGAGCCATAGACACCACACGTCCCGGATCTCCTGCCCTCTGGAATCCAAGTCCACGAATTAATCCACGTCCTCGAATATTCGTCTGCAGAATGTCAGGGAACCATTTCGGCAACCGCTCCAGGCGCCCTGTCAGGTATTCGCTTGTTTCTGCGATTTTTGCGATAGACTCTCGAGATGCTAGTCTCCCAAGAACATGGTAACCAATGGCACATGCCAAGGGCGATCCCCCGAAAGTCGTACCATGAGTACCTGAATGATATCTGTCAAAAGAACTCTCGGTCTAGCCGGTCTAAGTAACACACCGGCAGTCATTGTTTCAGAAACAGTATCCCTGAGTAGCACTGCTCCAATAGGATATCCGTTTGCAAGTGGTTTAGCCATCGTTACAATGTCCGGATGGCAATCTATCGGGAAATTTGAGTGTGCCCAGAGTGTTCCCGTTCTGAACAGACCACACTG
The DNA here is from genome assembly GCA_017580835.1 of Termitomyces bulborhizus. Classification (NCBI taxonomy): domain Eukaryota; kingdom Fungi; phylum Basidiomycota; class Agaricomycetes; order Agaricales; family Lyophyllaceae; genus Termitomyces; species Termitomyces bulborhizus. The sequence goes on from JAGDQM010008499.1 coordinate 6,263, forward strand.
CATCAATCTCATAAGTCAAGACTTAAGTCCGTCGGCCAGAAAGAAAGCTCCCACCTGGACCTCATCATAGATTAAAACTGCTCCCAGTTCGTCGCACCGTTTACGTAGTGCCCGAAGCCAGTCTAGGTTAGCCGCATTAATTCCTCCTTCACCTTGAATCGGTTCGACGATGACAGCACAAGTATCTTCCCTAATCAGGGTCTTGAGCCCTTCATGATCGTTCAGCCGGCCCACATCTACTCCGGGTAGTAATGGAGCGAACGGCGCCTGGTACTTAGGATTGACCGTTACACTCAAAGCACCCATGCTCCGACCATGGAACGATCCTTCGAAACATACTATCCTCGTTTTAGTACACTCTGGAGAATCCCATTGACGTCCAGGCATAGCAGCAGCCCATCGCTCCTTGCCAACCTTGCGCGCAACTTTGAGGGCGCCTTCATTCGCCTCCGTACCAGAGTTGGCGAAGAAGACCTTGGCACCTAAGCCCTTGCCTGAACCAGAAGCAGCCCCCAGTCCACCCTCAGTTTGCGTAGTCGTAATCAGTTTCTCAGCGAGTTTGCCTGCCCATTCATGGTGGTAAACATTGCTCGTGTGTATAATTTTACCGGCTTGTTCATTAAGAACCTGTTTTGTGCCTCCATGGAATAAACCTCTTTTAATACAAATAAAAGAACGCACCTGAAGAACACCTTCATCGGCGTGTCCAAGAGCGTTCACGGCGATCCCAGCACTGAAATCCAGGTATTTCCGGCCATCGGTATCCCAAACATACGATCCCTTCCCATGAGAAAGTACAAAGTCCGGCCGCGCGTAAACCGGGAGTAGGTATTCCGAAGCACGTTCCAGAGTTTTTGCGGTAGCCGATGACAGCGACGTTGTATGTGTAGGAATTTTGTAACGTGTACAAGGGCCCTGAGTTCCGTACATGAGGTGAGGGAGTGGATCAGTGCAAATATTGGCGTTACCTCAGTAGAAACATATCGAACGCACGTAGGCGCAAGAGGTCGTATCCTAAAGCCATGTTTGGCTGCCGCAAAGGTGTTCATAGACTTCATATCGCTGTTCTGAAGGTTATAGGGAATGCCGACCTAGTGTTTGTACGGGTGTTGATCTAGATGGGAATTGACTTGAAAGAAGCAAGTCACTAGTCAGGGTTGGACGATTGAAAACGATCGTGCAAATCAGTGAGTCAAGAGGTCAGGGAAAGATTGAATTAAAGGAGGACATCCCAGTTCTTATATCTATTTGCACACACTGAGGAGTTAATATCGCTGTATTGCTGTACCTTTACAGCAAGTGGCAAAAGGCGCTCAAATTCCTTCATCCATTTCATTCGCCCGATCTTTTCCGAAGCTCAAGGAGTCTCGAGGCAACTTATTTATTTGGCATGTTTGACACAACCAATTAGTGATTTACCTGTACGACTAGATGGCCAATCCTGTCCCTGGAAGGCAGATAAAAAAATATTGTAGAGAGAGAAAAAAAATAGATCATATCAGATATGTCGTTAAATAGGACCCAACGTTAGTCATATGTTCGGCCCATGCTCAACCGTATGCTTTAAGCTTTGTATGTACATTCTCACCTCTCTCGTGTGATTAGAATACAATTGTTTTTCATCCTCTCGATATACATAGTTACCCCGAGTTTGGAAATGCACCAGAAAGAAAGGTGGCTGTGTAAAAGGCAATCATACCGGCTCCCGTCAAATCAGTCGCCTTCTCACTCCCAAACCAACGGCCAGTGATTATAGTTGTGCAATCATTCTTTCCTCTAGCGTCGCTCCAGGACGATAATGCTGTCACTCGTTCATCATCTAGAATTCCTTGTGGGCTCATCCCAGGACGCGTCAGACAATGACAAACGCGTTCTTGAGGATTGGAAATCGTACGTCGGAAAACTCTACGACGTCAGACTGAGTTGACCAGTCCATACAAGACTACAGAATGCATACAGAGGTAATACTCAGTCATCAATGAAATGGTTCAGTTCAGCCTTCAACTTCTTCACAGATTCTACTGATGATCAAGATGCTGCAGATGATGTGGAACTCGATCCACGGCATAGTGTTCTGGACATTTATCGTTCTTTAGGAATCAATGAGGAGCCTTCATCATCGTTGAATCAATCACTTTCTCTTGTTTCTTCCAGCTGTGTCGCGCGATTACTCCAGTGTGTCTACATGTCTCATTGGTTGATGATCGATTCGACCAAACGTGATTTTCCAGAAAGCAGAATCTATCGCCGCTGCTAGACTCGATACGCGCCATTATCTCCTCTAATCGCGACGACGACGTTATCTCCGGGGAATTAGCTGAAATTATCGGTTTTGATGATATTGACCTTGTGATGGATATACTCAAGGAGCGCAACGCGGTCGCTCAAGAGGTACGTTTGGAGATGTCTCTGGATAGTATGATACAAGGATTCATTCCATCAAAGCTCGGACAACTCAACAACAAGGGACAATCCGTACATCATCTTTCTCAAGAGGAAGCACGGCGGCGGATGGAGAAGAGCTTTCGAGATAATGCGGCGCGACCTTTATTCTCAGGGACAGCAGTACGTTGATGCATACGCCATCTTTTTTCTCCGGCGAAGTTAATTACTTTCCATCGAATCGTTAGCAAGAAGCCCCAGAAATTCTCCCTCATGTGTATTCTTCGACGATAACAGGCCAGGGGAATGTCCTTTCGCAATTTGGCAGCAAGTTCATGTTGCCAATTGGAACAGTGCGAAATACGTACGAAGTGAATATCCTCTGTGCTCAACTACAGATAATGTTTGACTTGACGTGAATTTCGCGACAGGAATACGAAGAAGTAATCGTTCCTCCAGCGAAAACCGTTCCACCCAAAGCGTCGGAGCGACTGTTACCAGTTACTGAACTCGACCCTCTGGCTAGGGAGTCATTTCCTGTGAATTCACGTCTTTGTTGCACAACTGGCTCTTTATTGATCGTTGTAAGGGTTATACATCCTTGAACAGGATCCAATCAATTGTATATCCGACCGCATATGGCTCAAATGAGAACCTCCTCATTTGCGGTTCGTGCTCCGTATCTTATGTTTCGTCACGTCAATTTACTTCTTTTGCTAGCGCCGACTGGTGCTGTAATTGCTGTTCCCCTCTGATGAATTGCATTTGTTGACTTGTAAACAGGGTAAGACCGATGTAGCTATGCTCACCATCTTGAGAGTGATTGACCAGCACCGATTAAACTTCCTCGGCTCCAGTAATGGTGACATTCGCACCCAACTGCGATCTTCTATTCAAAAGGACGCGTTTAATATCATCTATGTGTATGCATCGCTTCATTACCTGCTCGTCAGGAACCTCAATGACTCTCAAACTTAAGTGCTCCGATGAAAGCGTTGGCCTCTGAGATCGTACGCAAACTCAGTAAAAGGTTGAGCTGGCTGTCCATTCAAGTCCGCGAGTTGACTGGTGAAGCTCGAAACTGATGATCGAATACGCTTAAGGACTGACAAAACCATATTGATAACAGGTGACATGCAAATGACGAAAGCCGAAATTGCACAAACACAGATTATTGTCACAACTCCTGAAAAGTGGGATGTCGTGACTAGGAAGCCAACGGGCGAAGGAGAATTGGCTGCTGTAAACCCTTGCTCATCGTGAAAAGATATCGATCCTCTAATTCTTCTTTAGAGTCTGAAATTGCTCATAATTGATGAAGTACATCTTCTTAACGAAGAGCGTGGAGCCGTCATTGAGACTATTGTAGCAAGGACGTTGCGTCAGGTAATTTACTCATATATGGTCTCTCTCAATTTGAACTAGCTACGATATCTTAGGTCGAATCTAGTCAATCCGTGATCCGCATCGTAGGCCTCAGCGCTACCCTTCCGAATTATATGGATGTTGCAGAGTTCCTTTGGTACGTGTTTGCATCATTTTCCTCTACGCGTGACTGAGTATCAGTTTAGTGTCTCGAAATATAAGGGTCTCTTTTATTTCGATTCTTCGTTCCGACCTGTCCCTCTTGAGCAGCATTTTCTCGGGATTAAAGGCAAAGCCGGAAGTTCTCAATCCAAGAAAAATCTAGACTATGTCACGTATCTGAAGGTCTCTGAACTCGTCGCACAAGGGCATCAAGTCATGGTCTTTGTCCATGCACGAAAGGATACCGTGAAGAGTGCGTTGGCACTGAAAGAAACAGCTCTTGCTGAGGGCAAAATTGATGACTTCAGCTGCGAAGATCATCCCCAGTATGCCATGTTTCGAAGATCTATCGGCGAGAGCAGAAACAAGGAGATGAAACAGCTTTTTGACCACGGCTTCGGCATTCATCATGCAGGCATGCTTCGTTCAGATAGAAACATGATGGAAAGAATGTTTGAGGCAAGAGCAATCAAGGTGGGCCCACTCAGCGTGAAGTTGCCATTGATTTGACGAAGTCTTTGAACAAATTCTAGGTGCTTTGTTGTACGGCCACTTTAGCCTGGGGGGTCAACTTACCTGCTCATGCTGGTCAGATGTTCAATCTCGTATTGGTATTCCCCGCTTACTGTGATTTCCAGTAATCATCAAGGGGACTCAGGTGTATGATAGTTCTAAAGGTGCCTTTGTCGATTTATCCGTGCTTGACGTTCTACAAGTATTCGGTCGAGCTGGTCGTCCAGGCCTAGAGAGTAGCGGTGAAGGTTACATTTGCACTACAGAGGACAAGCTCACCCATTATCTTGATGCTGTGACATCGCAGGTTAGTATTATCATATGTAGCAAATATTTTTAATTTGTCTGATCTATCTCCCTCGAAGATTCCCATCGAGTCTAAGTAGGTGTCGAGGTACTTTTGCCGCAGAAGATTCAATTATCCCATTCTAGATTCCAAGGTGGCCTATTCGATTCTCTCAACGCAGAAATAGCTCTCGGCACTGTTTCTAACGTTAATGACGCCGTACGATGGCTAGGATACACTTACCTGTTCGTCAGAATGCGAAAAAATCCCTTCTTCTATGGTGAGTCATCTTTGAAGACGTCCGATACATTATAAAAATCATCTCACTCTGATAGGCGTTGCACGAGACGCAACCAGCGATGATCCACAACTGGGAAATAAACGACACGAACTTGTCACTTATGCCGCTCAGAAACTCGCGGATATACGAATGATATCATTTGATAGAAGCACTGGAGCATTTACAATAACAGACCTTGGCAGGGTTGCGGCAAGATATTACATTCGACACTCTTCAATCGAGATATTCAATAAAACTTTCCGACAAAAGATGACAGAGGCTGACGTGTTGGGTATGCTTAGTATGAGTACCGAGGTATGCTGTTTTACCGTTCTACTCGGGGTTATTAGTTCCTGAAATTTGTCCAGTTTGACCAAATACAAGTCCGTGAATCCGAAACGACAGAACTCGAGCTGCTTATAGAGAGAATACCATGTGATGTTAAGGCATGTTGCACTCAAATGTTGGCCTCCGCAAGCTTCTAAACTTCTCCAGGATGGCGCAGACACCAGCCAAGGCAAGGTCAATATTCTATTACAAGGGGCTATATCAAGAGAGACGGTCGATGATTTTGCCCTGGTTTCTGATATGGCCTACGTCATGCAAAACGGAGGTCGCATCGTTCGCGCTCTTCTCGAAATTGCAATCAGCAAGAAATGGGCAAACGTTACGACTGTTCTCATGGGGATAAGCAAGGCTATTGAAAAGCGATTGTGGCCTTTTGAACAACCATTGAAGCAGTTTGATCTAAAGGCTGATATCTTCTATGGCTTACAACAATGGGCAGATGACTGGTCTCCTGTACAGTTGGGAAGTCTCAGTGCAGCGGAACTGGGGAAACTTGTCCATCTAAATGAACGTCATGGACAAGCTCTTCTTGATGCAGTAAGTCAATTTCCAGCTGTGGTCATTACATACGATCTGCGGCCGTTAGGACCGGATGTTCTCAAAATATCTACTCACGTAAGGCGGACGTTCTCTTGGAATGCCAAGGTTCACGGTGCTTTTGAGCCATTCTGGCTCTGGACTGAGGATTCTCAAGGACTGCTGATACTCCAACTTGCCCATCTCATCTTCCGACAATCAACGGACGTTTTGAACGTGGATTTTGTCATCTCAATACCAAATGGTATACCTCCACCCTCTGTTACTATACGATACGTCTCTGATCGATGGATGGGTGCTGAGGATGAGGTCTTTATTCCGCTCGAGTCATTAGTCATGCCAGCAGCTTCTATCTCGAACACCCCCTTACTACACCTACCACTCCTACCGACATCGACTGTGATCCAAGATCCTTCTATTGCAAAGGCCATAACAGGGAGAATAGACCATCTGAATGCTATTCAAACTCAAACCTACTGGAGCCTTGTGAACACGAAATGCAATGCATTACTCTGTGCGCCTGTCGGAAGTGGCAAGTCGACTCTAGCTCACATTTTGGCCTGGCAAGTTCTTTGATGATCACCTGTGTACTTACTTATGAGATTGATTTCCAGGACAACATCAATGCAATCCCGCGAAAGCTGGGTCGTCGTGGTCACACCGAGACAAAGTGTAGCGCTAGAAGCTGCCTCAGAACTTAGAGCCATCGCAAAACACACAGGGATCACTGTAGATTACGCTACAGGACCTAATGTTCTGGATCGACCACGAGGAAGGGTTATTAGGGTTCTTACTGCTTCACATTTAGTGGGTGTCATCTCGAAAAGAAACGGCGCCGTCCCCATCTTTGGGTTGGATATTGTTATCTGTGAAAATCTGGACCTCCTTGACTCGACATACGAACTCGGTATATCTCTTCTCCGACATGCTACACAGGCGTCACAGACAAGATTCGTGGGCTTCTCTGGCTCCCTCAATGACGCCTCTGATATGGCTGATTGGCTTGATGTTGACCTCTCCGGATTACATAGCTTTCGACCAAGAGATCGAGATCAGTCCCTTGTATTCTCTACGACAACCTTCACGGTTCCACAATCCGGTGCCCTTTTCAAAGCCATGGCAAAACCTGCTCACGCAGGTATTCAAACGGCACCTCCAAGTGAATCCGCAATCATATTTATCCCTTCTCGCGGCCAATGTAAACCTATCGCACTTGATCTTTTAACCCAATGTGCACTTGATCTAGAGACTGAACGAGGTTATCTGCCTCCAGACACTTCAACAGAGTATTTAGAAGATCGCCTAGTGCGACTCCAGGACACAAGTCTGATCGATTTTGTCTCGAAGGGTGTCGGCTTTTTTCATGAAGACATTCATAAATCTGACCGAAATCTCATGTTGGAGTTGTACGCTGAGGGTCTAATACGTATCCTCATTGTACCACGAGATTCGTGCTGGACGTTGCCTGTTCGAGCTGCGGTCGTGATTGTGATGGGCACACAATACTTCCACGTGGAAGCTGAAGGTTCTGACCGTCAGCTATGCGACTATGGATTGACGGAGCTGGTTAGGATGCAGGGTCGAGCTGTACGACAGATTGGAACGGGCTACTTCTACCTATTTTGCCAGGCAGAAGCCAAAGACACTTTTACCCGATTCTTGAACGATGGCCTTCCAATTGAGTCTCAGCTTCTGGCGACGGACGATTTAGCGCAGTGGGTCAGTTTGCAAAACAGACGTAACGGTGGACTGAAAGTACAGGACATTCTTGATGTCTTGTCCTTCACCTTCCTCTCGCGGCGCATTGTCAGCAACCCTGCTTATTACGATTGCACATCTCCCTCGCGAGACGAGAATCTTTCACGCATCGTTGATCAAATATTATCCAGGTCGTCTGAGTTAGCGTAAGTCCGGCTTTCTGCAATCTATTTCAGCGACGCCGACACCTTTGCATACACAGTTTGCAAGAAGTGATGAACACCTAGATCTACAATACTCTACAGGTTTATCACAAGGGACAATTTAATTCTTCTTCAAAAACTTTTTCAGACTTTGCAGCCGTTCGCCTGCTGTCTTGAGGGTCTCTAGGTCTTTACAGAAAGCAAAGCGAGCATATACCTCTCCTATTTCGGCGTGCTCTTCGCAGTAGAACTGGGATCTATATTATTACCATCTTAGGGAGACTGAATGGGATGGCGTACCTCACTGACTGGAATGGAAGAAACACCTATTTCCATGGCAATGAACCAGCAAGCCCTGCAGACGGGTCAATGCCTTGGCTGATAGGTGACCACGTTCAAGAACTTACCTGAAGTCCCGGCCTCTACCCAAGATACTTTTTGGGAATGGATAATCGTTTGGAAAATCGACGTCGGAGATATCCTGTACACAAAGTTCCAAGCGGTGCCAGCAGATGATCATTACATATCTTACCAAGAGAACAAAATAACTGCCTTCGGGCAGAGTGTATTTCATGCCTAGGCGATCAAAGGCGCCTGTGAGAACAGCGCGCCTTTCAGCATACTCCTGAAGTTGCCCTTCAAAAAATTTGTGCTGCTTGGCTTGTTCAAGGCCAGCAGCTGCAGCTTCTTGTAGAGGTGAATTGGTGCAAAAGACAATACGCGTTGTTGCCGCAAGTGTCGGGTGCAGGAGAGATGCAGGGCCGATCAACCAGCCCACACGCCAACCAGTAGCAGCAAACGCCTCTGTACAAATAATTCAGTTGCAAGCTCAGAGAGATTACGGGGTTACCTCACTTCCAGCGGACCCTACGGTTATCGTCCGATCCCACATACCAGGAAGGGTCGCAATCCGAACGTGCTCTTGATCAAAAACAAGACAGTCATACTGTCAAAACGTTGTAATCCACCATTGTCAACATGTTCAAGCAGGCTTACCACTTCGTCCGCCATTACCAGTAGATTAAATTCTTCCGCCAAAGCAGCTATTTGTTCAAGCTCCGCTTTATGGAACACCTTGCCTACAGGGTTATGAGGTGTGTTGACGATTATTATCTTCGTGCGAGGTGTGATGGCGCGTCTGAAACGAGGAGTTGTGAATTTTAGTCCCTATTATCATTAGAGAAGACAACACACCTGAGTTCATCCAAGTCGATTGTCCAGTCCGCACTAGTAGTCTTCCCCTGAGCGTCTTTCGGCGGGTGAAGTGGAACATAAACTGGTTTCCCGCCATTGAAAGTTACGGAAGGCAGATACTGGTCGAAGAAAGGCTCAAACATGATAACTTCGTCCCCTTGTTCCAGAAATGCTGTGAGGACAGAATACATGCCTAGAAGCTTCCATGAGTCAAACATGTGTTGGAGTATCAGACACTACAACTCACCCTCATTAGCCCCGCTTGTTACGAGTATCTCAGAATCGACATCTATACTACGACCGAAGTCAGGCTCATAGAAATTCTTGATAGCCTCCCTGAGGCGAATGCGTCCCTTGGGATGGGAGTAGTGGTTGGGACCCACTGTTTTTAGGGCGCCTTCAGCCGCGTCTGTGATCCATTGCGGGGGAGGAAAATTCATGTATCCTTGCCCAAGGTTGATACAGTCCGCAGGAAGGTTTGTTGCGCTGTAGTGATTGAAAGATCAACGCCATCGTGGAAGCGATTGCACGAGCTTACTTGAAGATGGACCAAACGTCTTGTGCCAGAGCTCTCCCCTCCTTCAGTCGAGAGGAAAAGGGAATGAGATTACTGCGATCTTGAGATGTCAGGGCCATGAAGCGCGTAGTAGTAGAAAAATGGAATCGACGGAATGTCGTTGCAAGCCTGAAAAGATTCAAAGTCTGCGCTCGCATCCGTTATATAAATACTGATCTCCACATCCGTTATATAAGACCGATTCAATTCCGAGGCCGACGCCTCCGATCACAAGGGACAGTTAGACACCACCCATGGAAGTCGAGTTTCGCCGCCTTCCGAGGCATCCATCCATGTACATACTGTATATACATAACGAGTACTTAATGCATAACATAAAAAGAAAATAACTGACCTTCTTGTGGCCTCTATCATTCATGTGCCGTATATGATGTAGTTTGAATTTGAACTCATTTGACTTGACATGGGTGAACCAAGTATCCGGGGGCCCAAGTTGCTCAGCGCCGAGCCTTGAAGCTTGAAGATCCGGTGAGATACTGCCTTATATGCCTTATCGCAGTTTGGTTACTTAAATAGAATGATACCAGAGTAAGTAGCATGTTGTCGCAATTGATAACTAGAATCGAGATCGTCTGGAATTGAAAATTGGAGTATGAACTCCGATGGAATCAAACTGAAGCTGGCTGGCTTGAAACTGTTTTCAAGGGAAAAAGTGTGATATGCCATTATTTTGCCTTTTCATCATAAAAAAATATCTTCATTTCTCTTGCCAATATATCTCGGAGAATATGATTGGCTGCTAGCAATAAGGTCTGACATACAATTTTAATGTAGCTTGCCCTGGATGTAATAGGTCTATCGTGGTGTATTCCTGTAATGCAACCATAGCTATCCATAGTGATGGAATTATCATTGCAAATCATAGTAGCAGGGATTTACAGTCTCTTCAGGTCCTACATTCCTTCCAACACCAATATCCAATAGCTAAGCTGCATGAGCCACATTATCAGGAGTCTGGTCCAGTCTCATATTCTGAACCAAGTAG
>JAGDQM010008500.1:0-16572 GCA_017580835.1 Termitomyces bulborhizus
AGAGTGAATGTATAGAAAGGAGAGTGAATGTATAGAAAGGAGAAGGAATGTATAGAAAGAAGAGTGAATGTATAGAAAGGAGAGTGAATGTATAGAAAGGAGAGTGAATGTATAGAAATAAGAGTGAATGTATAGGCTCAGGAATGGATGTCCCCTTACATCACCCCTCCTTCTAGACTACAGCACCTTGATGCATGCCATGCTGACTGGAAAAGTGCCAGTGACAGTGTGTATAGTCCCCAAACAAGCTTGGAGACATCTGGGTGTTGGTTATAGAATTTCTTCACCCAAATAAGGGCCCTAATGCCCTCCACCAGTTCCCAGGAGGCATACTTGTACCCATAGCCCTTCTACTTCACCTAGTACTGGAGCTTGCAGCAAAAGATACAACTGTCTAGGATTACCTTGATCTCATAGTGCTCTTCATTGTCCACAATCACTGGCAGTAGTGGGGGGTCTGTCTGTCAAACTGAGATTAGATTGGCAACTACAGGCCAGAGCTTAACCACATAGAAGACTGGATGAATACCTGAATACTACACATTGCACAGGGTAAGCACAGATAGTATGCCAAATGTCCCACTGCATGCTTCACCATATATGGGCCCAGGAACTTGTGAGAGAGTTTCTTAGACAGGTGTATGGTCTGGATGTTCTCAGCATCTAGGTAGACCCTGTCTCTAGGAAGGTATTCTGGTGCAGGAGTTTGACACTAGTTGTAGTACTGGGCCATGTCATCCTTAGTCTTGGCTAGGGCAGCCCCTGCCTCCTCTTGTGCCTCCTTCATGTGATTCACAAACTCATTGACTGACTTGTTTTAAGAGAGGCATTAGTGTGGCTTGAAACCCATAAAAGGATTGTGTCCAGTGTCAAGCAAGAAGGGGGTGGCCTGTGTTGCAGAGTGCACATAGTGTTATACTAAAACTCCACATCTGGAAGCAGCTCATCCCAGTTGTCTTGCCACTTGCTGCAGAAGATCTAGAGATACTGTTCTAACTCCTGGTTGATGTGCTGTCTAACTATCTGACTAGGAATGATATGCGGTGGAGGCCTGGAGTTTGATTCCTAACAGTTGGTATAGCTCCCTAGTGAATTCCGTAACAAACTTGGGGCCTCAATCTGATACAAAGGTATTGGAGAGGCTGTGAAGCTTCCAGACATTCTTACAGTACAGATTAGTAGCACCCAGGGCAGAGCAGGTGGTAGTAGTGGGGATAAAGTGTGCTCTCTTCCCCACACTGTCTATAATAACCATGACAGTGTTGTAGCTGTGCATATCTGGTAGTTCTAAGATGAAGTCAACTAAGACCATGCTCTATCTGTTCTTGGGAATAGGAAGAGGGTGCAGCTTGCCTATAGGCACCTGACAGGAGGGCTTGATCCTGAGACACATGTCACAGGTGCTGGTGTAGGCTCTGATATAATGCAACATCTGGGGCCACTAGTATTTATGCAATACTAGCTCCAGAGTCTTCTAGTATCTAGGGTGTCCTGTGATCTTAGAGTCATGGTGTTGCTCCACAATCTGTTGCCTCAGTTCCAGGCTGTTCAGCATGTAAATGTATCCTCAAAAGGTGAGGATTCTCTGGTTCAGTCACTACTTCTAACTATGGACAGAACAAGTCCCAGTCTGTTGGCCCACCTTGAGTGCCACCATGGCCTTGGTCACCACATCCTCATAGAGTCCCTCCTAGTTGCCCTTCCATATGTCTGCTAGAACGGATACCTCCTTGCCCTGGATCACCAAACCTTCAAGTGCTCAAATTGCAAACAGCTCCAGTTTGAGCAGGACAATATTGTCATTATTGCCTGCTCCAGTCCTGTGGTCTACCTAACATGACAATGCATCTGGTTTACCCATACTCTAACCTGGCCTATAGTGGAGTGTAAAGTCAAAGTTGGTCAGGTGGAAAGACCAATAGGCCTGTTGTTGGTTGAGCTTTTTTGCAGTGCAGAAGTACTCTAGGTTCTTGTGATCTGTCCAGACTTTAAACTGATGCCTGGCCCCTTCTAGGAAGTGGCATCACTCTTCAAAGTAATGGATGATTGCCAGCATCTCTTTGTTGTGGATCTCATAATTACATTCCATAGCATTAAGACTCTTGAAGTAGAATGCAATAGGATGCTACTTCTCATCCTCCTTAGACTGCTAGGAGGACAGCTCTAGTTGCAAAGTCTAAGCTATCTGCCTCTATGCAGAATGGAAGATTGTCATCAGGGGAGATAAGAACAGGTTGTGAGGTCACTGCACACTTCAAGGTCTTGAAGGCTGTCTACTAAGCATCTGTCCACTGCCAAGGCTTGTCCTTTGAAGTCAGGTCAAAGAGGGGATAGGCATGATGTGAGAAGTCTTGGATGAACTGCCAGTAGAAGTTGGTGAACCTCAGGAAGGATTGAACCTCCTTCTTGTTCTGGAGTGTTAGCCAGTCTGCTACTCTGGCCACCTTCACTGGGTCCATCTCTGCTGTTTTATGCAGGATAATGAGTCCAAGATATTCCACCCAGGTCTGTTCAAATTTACACTTCTCAGGTTTGAGATAGAGCTGGTGTTGGCAGAGATGTTCTAGAACTAAATGTACAATGCAGCAGTGCTTCTCTAGGGTCTTTGTAAAAATGAGAATGTTGTTGAGGTACACACATATCACTCCTTCTGCAATGAGGTCACAGAAGATGTTGTTCATCATAGTTTAGAATGTAGTGGAACTGTTGGTGAGGCCAAAGAACATGACTAGTAGCTTGAACAACCCTCAGTTTGTTTGGAATGCTGCCTTCCACTTGTCTTCTTCCTTGATGCACATGTTGTTGTAGCCCCAACAGACATCTCACTTACATAGAGATTGTTGATGAGCTCAGAGATGAGGAGAAGGGGGTAGTAATTCTTGATAGTGAGGGTATTCAAAACCCAGTAATCTTGTACTAGACAAAGAGAGCTGTCCTTCTTTTTGATGAAGAAGATGGGGGAGGCTATTGATGACTTGGAGGGGCATATTTGACCCAACTCAAGGTTCTCCTAGAGGAATGCATCAAGCTCATCCTGCTCTTTTGGTGCAAGAGAGTTTGAGGGTTCTACATTAGGAACTAACTTGATAGCATGATTCCACTGCTTACGCTCCAGAAGGGAGTTGAAAGAGGTCTTGGAGAATATGTACTTGAAATTATGAAGGTAGTCTAGCACCATATCTTAGAAGGACTTTTGCTGCATGTTCTGGGTGAAGGCCTCTGCCAACCACTACAATATGGTCTAACTAGCACAGATCTCAGTGGTAGCAGGTGGTTGTGGTAGCAAGACCACTAGGATCTGATTACCTTCCTCAATAACTTTATCCAGAATGTCAGGTTCTGAGACTCTCTGAAAACCTTTACAACTAGTCTGTTCTAGTTTGGGGTCTCCTCTCTGTCCTGGAGCATCCTTGTGAGGGGCCTCCTTACAAGGGAATGCTAAGGGGAGAGAGTTCAACAGGTCCAGGTAGGGCAGAGGACCCTATCAATAGGCTCTGACAGGGGCTTGCTCATAGGCCTAGGCACACCACTCCACCTTGGCTTCCTCTACACAAGTGGAGTAGTGACGTGAACACCAACTTATTTTGACTTCTCTGGTAGATCAGTCAATATCTGGGTTATGCAGATGTAACTAGGTGTAACCTAGGATGATGTCCTACTTCCTTAGGCTGGTAACAGTAAACGCTGCCTGCTCAATATGATTGCAATAGTATAGGATGCACTCCATTACACACCAGATAGAGCCAGCTTCATTGAGAGTACTGTTAATGTTGTATACAGGGATAGGTCAAGCAAGTGGCTAGGTAGTTAGCTGGCACTATGAGCACATCTTGTTTATTGGTAGACAGGTAGTGGACATCGAGCTCTTCTAGACAGCTGCAGGCCCAGTGCCCAGGCTTCCTATATTGGCAGCACACAGAAGCAGGGACTCCTGCCTTCTGGGAAGTATTGATGTCTATGGGCACTCCTATAGGAATCTTTGCTGGCAGAGCTGCTGCAGAGGCCCAGAGTGCTGAACCCCATGCAGCAGAGGCTGCTATGGGCATAGGTAGTAGGCTAGGTACCTAGTAAGTAGGTAGTTTGGCAAGGGAGGCAAATGGCAATGGCAGGTATGATCAAGAGGGGTGGAACACTTTGAACTGTCAGTCCATATAGGTGTTCTGATCTACAAGATGCACCACTGCAATCCAGTCTTCTATGTTCTCATTCTGAGGGTGTCCTTCTACCATGCCATCAATCCACTTATAGATCAACAGGTCAGGCCCATGCCGGAAATAAAGGACCAATTGTGTGGACCTAGGGAACCCTGAGCACTGAACTAGCTACTTGAACCTATCCACATATACATCAAGAGTGCAGCCTTGTTAGTGATAAGAGGTATCTTCCAGCATGAGGGCCATACATTGTGCTTTGTTGGAGTACATGAACTCTGAGAGGAACCAAGACTCAAAAGCAGTCCAGTCAGGGAACATGTTGGCATTGTCTTCAAGAATCTCCTGTGCCAAGTCTGCTGTGCAGCTAGCATTCATATAAAATAATGCTCACTTGGTTGTCCATGCCAGGTTACTGAAGGAGGAAGCATGCAAACTGATGTATAGTTTGCAGGTGGTCAGTAACTGCTATTCCTAGGCTCAGTTGCCATCAAATGATGAAGGAGGGGTGGCCTTAATCACAGACAAGGTTTTGGAAATAATTGTAATTGTCACTATGGCAGAGGGGACAAATCCCAGTGTGGAGTGGTCTAGATTTGACAATGGAGAGGTGTTGGAGAGAGAGGAGCCTTGGGTGACCCCTAGTGAAGTGGCATGCATAGAGGAGAGGAGTACTTTGAGCTGGGCCTGTATTGCAGACAGTTACTGAGAGAGAGCAAGTTGAGTGGTGTTGGAGATGGAAAGGCCCTGTTTCACAGCCTGTAGCTGAGCATAGGCATTGTCCTGGGTAGGGGAAGAGGTGCCTGGGGCAGGAGGAAGGTCTGAGGCTGGGGTAGCAGGCATGATAGAGAAGGGACTAAGGGAGGACTGGTGGAGGAGCTAGCAGGCAGGAGTGGGGCTCTAAAGGCAAGAAAAGGGTCAGACAGGGGAACACAGCTGCTTGAGTGAACCTAGACCAGTTAGAAGAGACTTATTCTGCTGTAAGGATGACCTCAAAGAGCTGTGGAACTCACACAACTGGTAGAGAGATATCCAAAGTGTATTAGCAAGTAAACTATAGTGTATAGGCCTAGCTACTCACTTGGCAGAGGGATATCCAAAGAGAATAAGTCTAAGGAACCCCTATGCCAGGCTGTAGATGCTTCTAGGGCCCCAGAAGCATGGGAATCAACTATACAGTACACATAAGCCACTGAAAAAGAGTGTGGGAATAAAAAGATGAAAACTTGGACATTGCTAGAGTAGGGATTAATAATGACAATCAGGTGACTCTAGACATGTCAGGTGGTCTGGAAGAGGTCAGATGACCATGAGAGGATCAGATGACCTTGGGAATAGGTCAGGTGATCAGAAATGCAGACACAATATATAACAGATAATGTATGAAGGAACAGAGACAGAAAGAAAGGGGAAAAGGAAGGGGAAAAGGGAGGGGAAAAGGGAGGGGAAAAGGAAGGGGAAAAGGAAGGGGAAAAGAGGAAGAAGAGTGAATGTATAGAAAGGAGAGTGAATGTATAGGCTCAGGAAGGGATGTTGCCTTACAAGTATGCTCTGTAAAGTGACTAGCTAATTCTTTGGTTACTGGTGGCAACCCTGAATGTGCTATAGTAACTTGATTCAGAAGTTCTAAGCTGTGAACTATCCTCAAGCTCCCACTAACTTTCTTCAGTACTGTGAACCATTATGAATAATATGAAGAATTAGATGGTTCATACACTTCTGCCTCAATCTTCTGCTTGCTTTATTATCTTACAGAACTTATCTAAAAGTCCAAATGCAATGGGAATGTTCTTCAAAACCCAAATGGTGTGAGGAATTACATGCAACACTATAGGAGGGAAGAATTCCTCCTTGAGCTTTTCTCTTTGAGAATCATCCCATGCTAATACCTTATTCTGCAGCATAATTAGATGATGGACTGTCTTCATCTCCTCAGGCCATAAGAAGCTATCACTATATGCCTAGTCAATGACCTCCTTGCACTCAGCAGTATACTATCCTGCTGGTTTGAACTCAGGCAGATGAGGGTCTAACTGTGGCATATTAGCCAGTGGATCCTCAGTGATACACCTTTCAATTCTAAACTCTTCAGGAGAGGTGCTAAGTACAGATTTTATCTTTCTAGCCACAGACTTGCACTTCTTAGAGAAGACCTGAGCAGCCTCTCCTATACCAACTTTCAACCTGAAGGCTTTCTATTGTATTAAGACACTCTCCAGATCCTTGTCAATCTCTGTTACCTGCCCATCTAGATAGGCAACCAGAATCTTCCTAGCCTTCCCTCCATACTTTCCTTCTCTAGAGAATGTCTGTAAGTAGACATCTCTCAAATTCTCCTTACTAAACACATCTCTCTTAATCACATATCCAGTCACTATAATTTCTCCATCCTCAGCCTCTAAGAGACTTGCTGATATCTCTTCCTGATTTAAGACCAGTTTATTAAGACTTAAAATTTTGCTTCCTCTTTAGGTTTGCTTTTTAACATTTTTCCTCTGGTTAGAGTAGACAATGTAGCCCAGTGACCTAACATCTTTCCTCTGGTTAGAGTAGACAATATAGCCCAGTGACCTAACATTTTCCCTCTGGTTAGAGTGGGTAATGTAGCCCAGTGACCTATGTTGGGGTCTCCTAATAGTGATGATGTTGGAGTGTGACGATGTGATATAACAATATACAGCAAACACAACACACAAAAAGGGCCATCAAGGGTCAATGATCTTGCTTTGTCTTGTTTGTACATATATACTCACCCAGCTACATACAAGCACCCTCAGTCATGTTTACACATCTCTGAGGGTGCGTCATACCTAACATACATATCATACTATACTAACATAAACGTACCTAGAATACTTACATGTCTACTAGGTACTTTCAATATAGTCACGTTTACACGTCTCTGAGGAATACTTATGTGTCTACTAGGTGTCTGTCATACACTGCCCCAACTGTTCACTGTTTTAGTTCCAACAGGTTATGGGCCCTGAATAAGCAGGCTACTTGTCACAGTACCGCTGCCTGTTGGAAACCATAGTCTAAATTACCATGATGCTGATAGCGTCGGTCTAGTACATTCAGAGCTATCCTCTGGATCACGATTCCCTTGTCGGGAAGACCTTTGCCCTTGTTTTGTCCTGATTAGGAAGAAAAGCCTTATTGTCCATCGACAAAAATAAATCTACTATCTCACTGCCACCTGCCTACGCATCTGAAAGATGTCCTCCACCGATGCCACTGCACCTTCTATTTGTGCCATCTCTGTTTGAGGAGCAGACTGGAAGGGCGATAAGTTTAACCAAAATTTGTCCACAGCCAATTTTGCTAAGTGGTCTAAAGCTCTAGAAATTCACCTATCGTTGCTCGGACTAAAGTTCTACGTGTTTCCAAACCTGATTCCTCAGCCCAACATGAGCAATGAGCCCGTTGCCCACCAAAACTGGGTGATCAACGACGACCTCACACGCGCTGTGATCCTCACAGCACTAGACAAATCAGAATACAAGGGCCTAGACAACAATGAGACGGCTGCAAGCTTGTACAAACATGTAAAGACATGTGCTGAAGGGGAAGGACCAGTTAGGATGGTGTCGCTTATTCAAGAAATCCTCAAAATCCAATGCTCACCAAATGAACCGCTAACTGTGACTGCAACGCACATCAGCGATATAGTAAATCATATCTTTGCTATAAACATGCTTGACAAAGACCTATTCAAATGTGTAATTCTCCTCAATAGTCTCAGTAACCCGCAGTATGAACCCGTGCAGGCACAAATCTCACAAGGACTTGCAGATGCCATGAAAGCCAATCCTTATACCTCAGACAACATTTGGAAACTCCTTGAAACTGTACAAAACCTTACAGCGTTGAAAGCCAGCGGGAACACACAATCAGCCAATGCAGCCCTCATAGCCACAGGAAAAGGACGACATTGGTCAACACGACCTTACCTCCCTGGACACAATCACCCAGCTGGGGTGAAGTGCTGCTCAACCTATGCTACACACAACAGGCCATGTGCAGGACATGATGCAAAGTACTGCACGCACCCAGGTGAAGCAATGGCTAAGCAAGGGTTTGAGGCAGCTAGGGAGGCAGCGAGAGCGGCAGGGGCAGCACCACCAGCAAAGGGGAAGAACAATACCACCAAAAGTCCAAAAGTGTACACAAAAGTGACCGGACCTAAAGGAAAGGTTTACCTCATAGAGGAAAGTGACCTTGGAAGATTCCAAACACTTAGCAATGAATTGACATCAGCTGGCTTTGCTGGGTTAGCAACCAACGAGGTACCTGCCTTACTTGCAGCAGATGAGTCTGAATGGGAGGGATGGGTAGCCACAGTTGATGAAGATGAAGCTCCCAGGGCATCAGTTGACTGGGATGAACACTCAACGGCCACTGATACTGTGCTAGTGGCTCTCAACAATAGCCATCCATTTTATGTTGACACAGGTGCAACGGTCCACATCTCTCCCTCAACCCATCCCACCTAAAGCAATCAAAGGGGTCAGAGGATCAGCAATCTCTGCCTGCAGAGTTGGCAGCATATATCTACAAATGACAGAAGGAAGCACACTTTGCTTGCACAATGCTCTCTATGTGCCAAATTCTACAGTGTGCTTGATCTCTGTCAGCAAGATATATCACGATAGCAACATGTACTCATGCTTTGATAACAATAACGTGACAATCATTGATTGTACCTCCAGAACCATAGTTGCCAAGGGTCCCCTAATCCAGAAGAGGAACCTGTATGCCATTGACCTATCAGATGCCATGGCTGAACATGTCTTTGCTGCACAGCAGTCAGCTGACATGCAAACCTGGCATCACCGCCTAGGCCATGCAAATTTCCAAGCCATCCTGCAGCTAGCCCGAGATCAAAGGATCAAAGGTGCGCTCCCCCTTCACCGTCCAATGCCAAAGTGTGACAGCTGTATTTTGGGTAAACAGACCCAAACAACAGTCCCAAAACTGAGGCAAGAAGGGAATAGAGCAATGCGGAGGCTGGAGATAGTGTGGGCAGACTTGATGGGACCAGTAAATGTGCAGTCGAGGTCAGGACACTACTATGTACTAGACATAGTAGACAATCATAGCAACATGCCATAGGCCATTCCCCTCCACACTAAGGATGAAGCATTTCAAGCTCTTAAGACTTGGGAACTAGCATGGAAAGCTGAAACTGGGCTGAAAGTTGGGAAGTATTGCACTGGATTTGACGGCAAGCTAACCAGTAAAGAAATGGAGGCTTGGCTGGCATTGAGAGGTGTGACTGGTGAACATGGTGCCCCACACACCTCAGCACACATTGGCAGAGTTGAGCGCATGCATCACACATTGATGGGCAAGGCCAGAACCACGAGGATAGACTCAAAATGTCCAGACTTCCTATGGGATGAGTTTTATCTCACAGCTGCCCATCTACATGCTAAAACACCTATGAAGTCCCTCGAAGGAAGGACACCATATGAAGTATGGTATAAACAGCAACCTGACTACTCCTATATGTGTGAGATAGGCTGCCGAGCATTTGTTTTTGTTCCCACACACAACCTAAAGGTGCACCCTAGGTCCATTGAGTGTATGCTAATCAGCTATGGTGCTAACTCAAAAACGTACCAATGCTGGGATGCCAAGAATAAAAAGATGTATCAGTCCTTCCATATCAAATTTATTGAACAACATGAGTCACCAGTCATCATGAACACACTACTGCCAACAACAGAACCCACCATTCCCAGCCTACGTGACCTTGACAACAACGCATCACTGACGCCAAGAAGAGAAGATGACAATGGAATAGGCTTTGACATTGACAACATAGACCCAGCCAACCCAGCTGAGCAACCACCATACGCCCCAGGAGACCACATGGACACTGCACCTTGATGATCAAATTGTGTCCAACAACCAACAGAGAAGGCAAGTGTTGATGGAGCCAGACCACCAACTAGATTGGAGAGAACAATGGAGGAGGTCAGAGAAAGTGGGAGGAGGATAAAGGAAAAAAGGGCAGACAGAAGAGCAGAAATGACTGACAAAGTAGCACCAGCACCCACAATCGAGGAACGAGCACCAGCACTCACAGCTGAGGAACAAGCACCAGCACCCACAGTTGATCTTGATTGAATACTAGCAGCTATCTCAATACAATCAAACAACATTGACCCACTGCCAATGAACATTGTGATGATGAGCCCAGAACATGGGAGGAAGCAAAAGGAGGACCATATGTGCTAAAGTGGGAGGCCAGTTACAAGGAGGAGTTAAATTCACTAAAGGAGATGGGGGTGTATAAACTTGTACCACAATCACAAGTGCTGCAAGGATACAAGTCAAAAAGGGGCAACCAGTTTTCAAGATAAAGAGGGACAAGCATGGAAATCCAATAAGATACAAGGTGCAATTAGTCTTCAAAGGTTATGAACAGATCTATGGGAAGGATTACCATAAAACCACATCCCTGACTGTGCACATAGAATCATGGCGCATCTTGCTCCACATCGCCGTGACGGAAAACTGGGATGCAACTCAATTAGACGTCAAAACAGCATTCCTATATGGCATCCTACCTGACAACAAGGTCCAATATATGGAACAACTGACCGGCTTCAAGGAACTAGGGAAGGAAGACTGGGTATGCAAGTTAGTACATGGGCTGTACAGAATGAAACAAGCTGGACATATCTGGAATCAAACCCTGAATAAACATATGCTGTTATGGGGGTTCTCCAGACTGGCTTGTGAGTCCTGCATTTACTACAGGACTGGCACTGTTATTGCCACTGTACACATTGATGATTTCCTGTCCATTGCCAGCTCTAGAGATGAGAACAAAAGATTCAAATCGCAGCTGAAGGAAGTTTGGTTGATATCAGACCTAGGCCACCCATGCCATATTGTTGGAGTCTTGGTCAGATGGGATCAGGCCCACCACACCATTGCACTGTCTCAGAGTGCGTTCATTAACAGGGTCATTCAACAGTTTGGCCAAAAGGAAGCCCACCCTCTATCTCTGCCAATAGAGCCAGGTCTGAAACTCTGGCGACCAAATTGCAACACTCAAACACAGGAGGAGAGATGCAACATTGCGACGCTACCCTATAGATCACTCATTAGCTGCCTTCTCTACATAGTGATTGCAACTCAACCAGATATTGCATACACAGTACAATAATTATCACAGTTCCTCAACAACTTTGATAGAACACACTAGAACGCTGCCATTTGACTCCTCCAATACCTGAAAGGCACAAGCAATTTGAAGTTATGCTTGAGTGGCACCTTGATCACCCTCCTAGGCTTCATGGACGCAGACTGGACAACTTGCCCAGACACTAGGCGCAGCACAAGCAGTTATATGTGGTCACTCGGAACTGGGGCTGTATCATGGTCATTGCGAAAACAGAAGACCATAGCAACTTCATCGTGTGAAGCCAAATACATGGCAGCTTACAAATTGGCACAGGAATGTATTTGGCTCAGAGCTCTGCTGAAGGCTATAGGCTGGGATCTGATGACAAAGGCAACTACATTATTCTGCAATAACAAGGCAGCAATCAACCTATCGGAAGACCTGACAGCACATGCCCAAGTGAAACATTTTGATATTAAATATCAGTTTCTCCAGGAACGCGCACAGATGGGCAAAATCATCGTGAAATACATCAACACAGGACAATGTCATAGACCTCTTCACAAAATCCTTGCCACGACCACTTTTTGTCCGCCTCTGCCAAATGCTTAGCATCACATGATCCCCATGATTCCAGCACGAGGAGATAGTGTCGGGTTTGCGGTAAGGAGAAGTGTTGGAGTGTAACAATGTGATATAGTGATATACAGTGAACACAACACACAAAGGGGCCATCAAGGGCCAATGATCTTGCTTTGTCTTGCTCATACATATATATTCACCCAGCTACATACAAGCACCCTCAGTCACATTTACACATCTCTGAGGGTGTGTCATACCTAATATACATATCATACTATACTAACATAAACATACCTAGAATACTTACGTGTCTACTAGGTACTTTCAATCAAGTCACATTTACATGTCTCTGAGGAATACTTACATGTCTACTAGGTGTCTGTCATACACTGCCCCAACTATCCACTGTTTTAGTTCTAACAGAGTCGAGTAATTTGGTGATAAACCTTTCATCTATGATGCTTGCTCCAGTATCATTGGCAGCTTTTTGCAGAGTATGTATCCTTTCAATATGGCCTTCCATGCTAGCAACTTTGTTTCTTACCAGCAACTTTGTTCCCATCAATGAACTTGCATCTAGCTGGTTCATCTCCTCTCATATTGCACAACTTCTATCCCATACTGTTTCTTTTAGAAAGCCCATGCCTTGCAGGATCTGGCTTCAGGGTCAACACCTGATCCAGCAATGTCACTGAGATTGATCAAGATTGAGGACAAGGCAACATTTTTGCAGAGTTTGTATTCTATCTCATTTGGGTTTTGTGAGTATACTAGGTTGATTCAGTTGTTGTAGAGGAGGTTACTACAGGTGATGTTGATATGTGTGAAGGTGCAGATCCTTTATCTTTATCCTTGTCTGACATTATACAGAGAGATTTAGGAATACTGATTTTGTTTTCCTAATAGTTAAGGAGGCCTCAGGGCTTTCCATGTGCAATCATCTGGATCTTCTAGCTAGCATAATTCTCATGGCCTTGGCATTTTAGGTCCTTGGCAAGGGAGAATAGGAGCAGTAATGAGCTGTTGCCAGACATTGACAAGATCTAAAGGTTTTTCTTTTTTTTTTAAGTTGAGTCATAGGGGTCTTTATGTTGGTTTACTACTTAATAATGGGGTATAGGGCCTATAACCTGTTACAAATATATATGAGTGAATAACTCAGGGTAACCAACAAAGTGGTAAGCAACTAATATTAATACTCTACCTGTTACAAATATATATGAGTGAATAACTAGATAGAGTATTGGTATATGAGTTAGGCAGTAGATGGATATATATATATACACCTTAGCACAACCAACAAAGTGGTAAGTGACTGAGGTGTGGAGATGACAAGTTGTTGAAAATTGTATGTATTAGTAATTAGAATAGGAAGGGAGATATGATGCAATATAGAGGTATGTGGAGGTGAGAGATACCTCATCACACAAGAGGAAAGTCCATCAGACCATAAAATGTGCTATGAACAAGTTTGAATTGGAATATAAGGATTGCCATAATTCATTGGTTCACACTAGTAGGGGGCTGGATGTCAGAGTTTTGTAATATACCCTTGATGTAGCAAGTGTTGACTTTAATGATGAGATTGCACACTCCTAATAGATACATGCATAGCCTAGAATAAACTATAGAGCTTGAGTTTGGTTTGGCTAAAACAAGCTTCCCAGTTGTTAAGGGTGATCAATTCAAATCAGTTATAGTGATGCTGTTTCCTATTGTTGCCAATGCACTGGCAGAGATAAAATCCTACTACTACATAAGATGTGTCAACTACTAGGATGACAGAATCAGGGGACATATAATTGATAGGTACAAGGGGCTTAGCATTCTGCAGGGCTTTGATCAAGTCCTTTTGTGTATTGATTTGGTCTAGTTCAAATTTGAAGGGAATGCTAGTATGAGTGAGCTTTGTCAGATGGTGAGGCACAATGAGCAAAATTCTTGACAAAGATTCAGAGGACACCAACTGTTCCCAGGAATGCCTGGACTTCAGTGAGCAATTTGCATGATCCCCAACACTCCAATAGCACCAAACAACTTTCATTAGGGACACAGCCACTAGGTGTACAAACCTGACTAGGAATTTTAAAAACAGGAGTGTACAAGACCAATTTATGACTGGAGAACATTCTGCCACAATATTTCATTTGTTGAAGAGTTTAATTCAGAAGTTTAAAAATTCCTATAGGGCCAAGCAAATGTTTGAGTTTTCTAGGTATGCCATCAATAAGTTTCCAATCCTTTGGACCTTTAATGCCAATGTTGTCAATGAAACTGAGTATGTTATGGGAGATTTTGGGCTGCAAAATGAAGGTCACATCATCATGAAAGATAGGAACTGAGTTGTTGCACCCCATTGGTAGTGGTACCAGTCAAAGTGTGCCATATGGTGTTTGGAATAGGTCATGTAACAAAGGGTCAGTTAGTTGCTTGTTGTATCCAACATTCAAGTCTAGCATCACTCTGCAAATTCTTCCAGCAAATACTTTGGCAACATGATCAGGGAAAGGTGGTTTGCCAGAGTGTTGAATTGTGAAGTAGCTGTGACTCATGCAGCTTGGTTATTGGATATTAGTGCTAGAAGGAATCTGGGACCTAGAGAGACTGTAAATCCCTGCCACTATGATCTACAATGACAATTCCATCATTGGATTGATTTCCACCACCTATCCTCATATTTATTATCCACAATATGATCAGTGTTACCTAGACTTGATCATTCTCTCTGGGAAAAACTTGGATATAGAGGAGATCAATTCAGAAGTTTTATGCAGATTCCCAGGACAGGAAAGGATCTTGCAGAGTGCAGACTCTGTAAACTCTGATGATGGAATTGCAGATGTTCTATATCCAATAGAGTATCTCAATTCTTTGAGAGCCAGTAAGTTTGCCTTTGGCTAAATTGGCTCTGAAGATTGGTATTCCTGTGATGCTCCTTATTCAACAAAGGGACTTTTCAATAGAACAAGAATGGTTGTCACTTATATTAATATCAGAGTGCTCAGGTGCCAAATCATTAGTAGGGATGCCAAGTTCTCAGGATTTATAGTTTTTATCCCAAGGATCAACTTGGATGCTTCTGAGGAGGAATTGCCAATTGCATTGTGCAGGAGACAATTCTCAGTGTGGTTGGTCTTTGCTATGACTATCAACAAGTCTCAAGGTCAATCAGTCAAACAAGTTGGATTGGATCTTTGGTCACCTGTATTTGCACATGGTCAACTTTATGTTGCTTTGTCCAGATGCACATCAGGAAATCAAATCAAAGTGATTTTTACACCAGGAAATACATCAAGAACAACTGCAAATATTGTCTATCAGGAAGTGCTAAATGGTCTAGAAATATAAGCATTACTTTGAAATCAATCATCTTTTATTTCTGACTTGGAAATTGTAGGATATAGATCAAACACTAGTTTGGAAATGTAAGTGTAAATTTAAAGACAATAGGCTTCTGTTACTAACTTCTTTTAATGTATACAGTGTTTAAATACTTTCTTTACATTAGACTGTTTTTTCATCTTGGACCACATTCTTCATCTTGGACTAAATTCTTCATCTTGGACTAAATTCTTCATCTTGGACTAAATTCTTCATCTTAGACTACATTCTTCATCTTAGACTACATTCTTCATCTTGGACTACATTTGTGGATATTAGACTATATTCTTAATATTAGACTCTATTTTTGATATGAAACTGCTTGCTTGATAAAGGACAAGACCTTGAGATTATTTTGTAGGGGTGTGTCAATACACCTTACTTAAAGCCTAGAGTTTGGCCTAACTAGAGCTAGATGGTACCAGTTGACAAGAAAATGCAAGTAGTAACACAGGACTATGGTGTAATAGTAACATGCAATGCAGGTTCAAACTCTGCTAGTTCCAGTTTTTCTAAGGTTGTCAGTTCAATCCTTGAGAAGTGTTACACATTTACTTTGTGTAAGAAGTTAAGTTTAAGTTTTGAACACAAGGCCTCAACTAAGTATAGTCAAGTTAGGGACATTTCATCTTGAACACAAGGCTCTAACACTGGGTGCAGGGCACAATATTCTTTGGCAAAACAATGTAAAAAATAATCTAATTGCTTTCAAAATTTGATTTGAGTATATTTGTTAAAACCATTCAAAAAATATTGTAACTAAACTCAAAATGCTATTCAATGGTCCTTGCAATAGAAATTGACTCTGAGGAATCTGCATGTTATACCCTTGACAACCTCAAACAACCTGTCACCTAGATCTTGTCCTGAGTCCTATATCATAAATTTGTCTTGAACAACAACAATACTACAAAGTTGGAGTACTTGATGGTATTAATTGCCTTTGTCTGAACTAAGTTGCATAATACATTAATTGTGCACCTCTTACTCTCAATAAATACTTTCATCACCAATTGGAGTAATATTGTACTATATATTGAAATAGGAAAATTAGAGTTTCTCTTTCAAAATAGTCAAGAAACTATGTTGAAACTGCTGCATGGAGCAGATAGAATAAGCATATATCTCATTACTGCAAGTCACTTTATGAAAAAGTTTTTCTTGGGAGACCTCATGCTTCTCATGCTTATCAAGGGCTACGGTGGCTCAGCTGGCACCATCATAGTCCTTAGGGGGACCACGTGATCCTCCAAGTGCAAGGTTGGGGGTTCGACTCCTGGCTAAGTGCGCCTATGTGGAAAACACTTTAGACACCAC
>JAGDQM010008501.1:0-16389 GCA_017580835.1 Termitomyces bulborhizus
GTAATTAGTACACCCTTACATACTGCGGGAGCTAGAACACAATGCCCAAGCTTAGTCGCGTAAAAATAGCTCTCTAATGAAATAAAAAGAAACCTCCTCCTCCTCCCCTCCTACTAAGTAGCTGGCTGCAATATCAAAATATTTGGTCCATGAGATGTGTCAAGAAAATGGGCGTCTGCAAATAGAAGGTATGTAAAAAATTATGAATGGAAAGAAACCGGAAGGTAAGTGAAACAGAAGTCACGGGAGGATCAAATGTGAAACAAAATAGAAGGAAAATAATGGGAAAAACTGGAACGTGCCCAGAAGAACTGTCTAAAACCTGAGTGGAAGCATTGCTAGACTGCAGGAATATTGCCATTGGAAAGGACATGAGACAGAAGTCATGTCAGTGCAACAGGCAAATCGGAGCAAAATGATAAAAGAAATGATGCACGGATAAAAGAACTGTCAGGAACTGGATCAAATTGTTGCTAGACTGCAGGAATATCACTATCGTGATTTCTAGCATCAAGCAAGTAAAATAATGTATAAATGATGGTGGGCAATGCTGTGTGCTATTTTTAGTGCATCATTGAAATTATCAAGTTCAGTGAACAGAGTGAATTGGGGCTTATCAATGGTCTGTCTAGCTACACCATAAGGTGATTAGTATTTACCAGTCTTTGTTTATTTTTTCCTTGATTTATTTTTGTTTACCCAAATACCACTCTCAGTTGACCACATTACCGTGAGTGACTGAGGGTGAGTACATCTATCTATTTTTACCTACCAAACTAGTTACTTACAATTACCTGTAGATGAAACTCTGTTATCTTCTACAGGTGAATAATAGACACAGTTGACCACATTACCATGAGTAACTGAGGACAAAACTCTGTTATCTTCTACAGTGGTGCTTGAACCTATGTATAGTAGTTCTAACCAGGCATCAATGCATTTTATTGTTAGGCTTGTGGCAAGTCTTTCACAAAGCTAGCTTGCATCAGCACAGGTTCTTTCTACCCAGTTTGTTTGGGGACTTGTGCAGAGTTATATGCAAGTCCTCAGTCCTCCGTAGTATGTGGTTTGACTGAGATATTATTATTATTTACCTGTAAAGTTATACGCAAATCTGTCTACAGGTTGAGAATGAGCTGGTAGTAAAAATGTAAGTAATGAAATATGGCTCACTCTCAGTCACTCCATAGGATGTGGTTTGACTGAGGGTGCCTTTTGTTTATCCTTAGTGCCTAATGAAAAAAAAATAAGCTTTATAAGTAAAGTTTGACAAATACCAATTGCTTGTCACATATGAGTGGCGAGCTCCTGCTACAGCCAAAAGAATATAGTGATAAGATATAAGAATAACAACATAGCTTTCTGATTTGTACAAGTTGTTCTCCTCAACACTCCCTCTGACTTTCAGGACTGTCTGCTTGTTTCATGCCTATGAGTCTCACCAAATAATCATGTGTGGTGCAAGGAAGAGCCTTAGTACAGATGTCTGTGACCATTTTTGTTTTCAGATGATGGTATATGTAAGACCTCAATATTGCCCTTAGTTACGCACTCACAAATATAGTGGTGGCAGATGTCTATATGCTTGGCTCATGCATGTCCTTTTGTTGACTGGGCCAGGGATATTGATGAGTTGTTGTCAACATAGATAGTGGTGGTTGTATAATGTCAATCTTGGGATCCTCAGGTCATTGCCATGTACTCTGCTTTGGTTGTAGATAATGCCACTGTATGCTGGTGCTTTGAGCTGGCCTGCCAGCCATCATGAAGACGTAACCTGAGGTGGAACGTCTTGTATCTAAGTCTCTGCCATAATCATTGATGTATCTGATTAGTTTTGTAGATCTGCCTTTGTCTTCAGAGTATACAATATTGTAGTTGACGGTACCTTTGACATATGTGAGGACATGCAACAGGGCTTTCCAGTGGGCTGGACCTGGAATCAAGCAAGTAGCATCACTGCAAAGGACAGATCTGGTTGAGTTGCGGCCTGAGCCCACACTAAGGCTCCCAGTAATTGGCAGTAGGGTTTGTTGATCATGAAAACATGTTTATGTTTGGCTTTGTTCTTTGGCAACATATCATTTGTTAGGACAATTCCCAATAGTCAGGTACGTTTTGTTGCAGATGGAATGGTGTGTTGTCCAGGTAGATGCAAGGGGAAATAGGCTGCTGCAAGGGGAGGATGCCTGGGGTAGAGTTTGTGGAATCTACTAGGGGCTGTGAGGATGTCCAATTGTCATCATTGTTGTTTAGGATGGTTAGTGCTTGGTGACCAGATCCCTCTTCAAATATTACATCTTGCAATATTACGATCAATTGATTTGCCTGATCAAAAAACCAGTTACCACTATTTGCATATCCTATGAGCTAAGTCTTCACCAAGCATGGATTGAGTTTTGACTTAATCAATTTGATGTGGACAGCACAGCATGCAGTGCTAAACACAATCAGCAAAGACACTCACATCATATGAACCTTACTTTGACTTCAACAAGAAGTCCAGAGCAACATAGGTATGGCAACCAGTATACCCCAAGCTGCACAACAAAAGGGATGCAGGCAGAACAAGAGCAGTGACACTTGTTAGCAAGCAACTGGTCATAGGCAAATAGATGAGACTAAATGTGAAAACTATTGAACTAATTACTGTAAAATCTTTTTAACCTAGAACTTTAACAATTTGGACTCTTAAAGAAAAGAACTACTCCAAAATAATAGTAACTTAAAACTATTCCATAACACTTAAAGGATAAAATAGAAATTTCAGATTAAACAGCTATGGACATAGTAGGGATAAGCTTCAAAATGAGGGAGCAAATGGTACACATCTTCAAAGTGTATAATGACTGCAAGCACTTGAGAGCCATATAGGCACTGGACTTCTACTTGTGCAGCAGGGAAAGCAACACTGGGAGGCAGAACATAGCTGACATCTGGGTAGGGGATTTCAACATGCACCATCCTATGTGGGACAGTCCAAGGAACACACACTTCTTCACAAGAGGGAACCTTGATGCTGCAGAAGAGCTCATAGGACATAGTACTGAGACCACATGTGCCAACTCTGAGAGTGAAAAACACACAAAAGCTAACCAGGCCAGACAATGTACTTGTCACTGGACTTCTACAGGAACAGATCACACACTGCAAAGTGCTGTACAGTAAACAAGTGCGTAAGGCTGATCACTTTCTAATAGTGACAATATACATAACAATGGTAGTGAGGAACAAAATAGTGGAGACTAGGAACTTCAGGAAAGTGGAGTGGAAAGCATTTGAGGAGGATTTGGGACAGAGGCTGAGAGGGAGGAGGAAGAACAGGATCACAAGGAGGGAGGAAGTGGAGGAATAGCTGAACATAGTGATGGAGGCATTGAGATAGACAGTGGAGAAGGTGATCCCTGTGAGGAGGGAGTTAAGAGGGATGAAGAGGTGGTAGATAGAAGAGCTGATGACAATGAGGTGGAAAGCATGAGCACTGGGGACATCAAAGGCCACCCTGCATATGAAGCATTCAGGCAAGTAAGAAATGACTACAGCCAGGCCATAAAGGATACCAAGAGAAAACACTGGGAGGACTGGTTAGAGGCAGTGGATGCAAAGACAGTTTGGGATGCCAAAGACCTTTGTGATGGCAACACCTGGGGATGGAGGAAAGGCAAGGATGCTGGTGCTAAAGGAGAGTAGAGGGGGAGGTAAGAGGATAGTGAAGGACAATAAAGAGAAGGCAAGGATGCTGCATAAGGTGTTCTTTTATGAAGACTCAGGAGCTATTTAGAGCTGAAATCTCTGAGTATATTCTTCAACTAGCCACCTTCATTCTCAATCAACTATCAACTTTTGCTATCAACATCTTTCTGCCAACATGTTCCAGGAGACTACAATCCACTATATGTCCTCCCATAATGCTGCTATTGCATCCAGGTAGGATAAAACACATTTCAGAGAGCTAATGATCTATTTTAAGGAGTTAGAGTTTTTATATGGCAACTGCAGCATCACTAATGACACCCAGAAGAAGAAATATGCTGGTTGCTACATTTCCTATGACTGTAAGGGTGCATTGACCTGAAGAATACTCCCAATGTACAAGTGGCCATATAAGCAACAAGCAAGCAGTGAGGCAGACAAGTGGCAAGTAAGAGGGAAAGTATGACTTACAAGCAGTCAGAACAACACTAGACAACTTACCATCAGTTTAATGGATAGACCTGGAGAACACTGCTATTATTTGGTCTGAGAATATTTTATCCTGCAGACTAGCTTAAATGGCTGTGCTATGACTAATACTATGTGTGGTAAGTGGGCCCCAGTATGCTAAGCAGAATGACACAACAATACATCAAAGGGAAATAGAAGTACAATGACTCAGCCAAGATGACTAATAGTGATGGGGGGAGTAGGGGCCGGGCTCTGGCAGTCAGTCAGTAAACTAGAATGATGTAAAACCTAGGACTAAGCTGGAGCAAGAGTCAGAGACCTTAGAATGAGATTGTCCCCTTACAAAGTGATAGATACTTCTGGCATAACTTGAGCATTGTATAGGCTAATTTTATTGATTTTTTTTGGAGACTTAAATGGCTGAAAAGAGCTAGGGATCACTACATCTTTTGTTGGCTCTTACTAGGAACCTTAAAATAGGGAAAAATCAAAATAGACTTTTCATAGGTTGAGATGTCATATAAGTAAAGTTGGGTGGATTATTTGAGTAATTAAAATCCTGAAAAAATATTTATATATAGAAAAATCATAGGGTTTTGAATGTGAGGCCCTAAACAGACTCTATTCTTGATGAAATAGAACTGCTTGCTTGATATTGGACATGAACTTGAGATTGTGCTAAAAATATTTATATATGGAAAAAGCATAGAGTTTCAAGGGCATAACTGAGCATAGCATAGTTGAGGGCTGGGACTAAGCATTGCATTTTGAATACAAGGCCCTAACGCCCCAACTATACTGTGCTTAGTTAGGGCATTGTATTTAAAATGCAATGCTTAGCCCTAGCTCCAACTTTGCTGCACTCAGTCAGGTTCAAAATGCAATGCTTAGTCCTAGCCTCAACTTTGCTGTGCTCAGTTAGGGCCTTGTAATTAAAATGCAATGCTCAGTCCTAGCCCCAACTTTGCTGCACTACTCTCATGATGGTGTTTGAAGGTCAAAATATGGTCCAACTTGAACCACTCCCAAATATATCCAAGCATGGTCACATTTAGTCTAGTGTGTATTGTGTGTAGGGGTATGGATGTGTTTTCTCAAGCAGAGGCTCAACAAGAAAGAAAAAAAATGTGGGGGTGCTAATAGGGCCTATAACCTGCAGAACAAAATGTAGTCTAGTCCTCGGTCACTCAATGTAAGGTAGTTGACTGAGATATATATTACTGGCAGAACAAAATGTAGTTTAGTCTACAGGGAGCCTGCGAGTCAGTATATGTCATCAAGTAACTAATTCTACTCACCCTCAGTCACTCGATGTAACGTAGTTGATTGAGGGGTTCTACCCAATAATAAAAGGAGCAAAAAGTTCTAGTGCAAAGATTGGTAAAGACCGATGGTTGCACCAATACGACGCGACAAGAGATATGCCCAAAAAGGAAACATGGAGGTAAGAGTGACATGGTAGTGTAAGTCGTGCTTCAACATTATGTGATGGTTCGATTATTGTTTTTGTTATTTATGACTTTCTTAAGTGATATTACAGGGAAAGCTATTTTTATCATTTTAAAGGTCAAGGCTACATATCCTGGTGTGTAGTAGTATAGTATAGACAATGTACCATGCATAGATAGAAGTGGTCGGCACTTATAGCATAGAGATCTACAGCAGGAGTGACTGATTTGGAGATGTATATAACTCCTGTTGTTAAACAGGCTTGCTGCCAGATGAATAACGAGCGCGAACTAAACCACAATAATTGAGCACTTCATATGGGTTAAATTGACCCTCCATTACCGGTGTCAGCAGGGATCATGCCTCCATTCGTGTCAGTTTCAAATCAACACGCGACTATCATGGCGGCCGCCGAAATTTAACTCTTACCAGAAGTCTTTCTTCAGCTTTGCTTCAGAGAGTGTGCCTTTGATATTTTAATTGATTAAATGCAACTGAAGTTGTATTCTTCAAGTAATTCTCGTCTTTCTCTTCATATTGACTCCTATCAGTAATAGTATCTATCCTGAATCTTTGCGTCAAAGAAGTATCCGTAAGCGCCTATGTCAGTCTTCAGATGATCTTGTGATTCTTTATACCGACTGTCACTTGCCACACAACCTCTGATATTGTTTCGATGCCAATTTTCCCTGTCATCAGATCGAGTTCTAATAATATCCAAGTCTGGTTCTTTAAATATACAACACTTCATCCTTTCAATTCCACAGGCCCCTCATGTTAATATTCGCTGCTATCTTCAGCTTTGCTGTAGTTGCCTACGCCTGGTCTAAATTCACGAGGAAAAAGCTTGCGCCACTTCCTCCTGGGCCACCAGCAGAACCTTTGATAGGTCACCTACGATTGTTGCCATCCGAAAACCAGGAGGATTTGTTCTATGAGTGGGGGAAAAAATATGGTCAATAATCTTATCTGTGCCTATCACTGCCTATCACTTCACGCTCATCTTGATATCAGGGGATGTGATACACGTCCACTCCCTAGGTCGATCCGTCGTTATTCTTAACAGTATGAAAGCGGCTATCGATCTCCTCGACAAGCGAAGTGGGATATATAGTGACAGACCTGATAGCCCAGTCTTCGAACTGTAATTTCCGAGCTCCTTAGTCTACAGAATTCTCTGACCAGTCTCAAGCCTGGGTTTAGGCAAGACAACTGGATTTCTTCCATATGGAGATGCTTTGAGGCGTCATCGCCGTATGTACCAGCAAATCCATCGAAGTGTATCTCCTATCAAGTAACTCAAATGAGGGAAACCAGAACCCTCCTTCGAAAGCTTCTACAGGATTTCACCGCTCGAGGAGAACATATCAGCAGGTGGGGAGTGATCAACTTTGTACTCTGGGGCTGCTGCATTTCACGCAACTGGTAGATTTGCAACTGCCATTATCTTGCAGACAACATACGGATATCAGGTTACTTCAGACAATGATCCATTCCTTGCATTAATGCGAGAGATCAGCAAAGTGTTGCATCGGACTGGGTCCCCAGGGGGCACTCCAGTTGACTTTCTCCCATTTTGTATGGCGCAACTTGACAATTTGCAACTTTTACCTGTGACTCATCTTTGTGCAAATAGTGAAATACTTTCCATCGTGGTTCCCGGGCACTTATTTCGCCACTGTGGCAAGAGAAAGTAGGAAATCAGTAGATGCTACCTATAGTATTCCATATCAATATGTTCAAGACGAGCTGGTACGCGATATTTCTTTCGATTATTGGTCAGTTCCTAATCTCAGTAGACTAAAGGTACCGCAGAACCTTCATTGGTTGCCACCCAGCTGGAGCAGATGCAACGCCTTGGCTCCAATTATAGAAGTTCTCAGGAAGATATTATGTGTGTTGGTGCCACCGCGTACATCGCGGGCGCAGACACGGTAAGCGGACTTTAATTGAATTGAACACCTATCGCATCCCAATCGCTTTGTATAGACGTCATCCACGCTATTGACCTTTCTATACTCCATGCTCTTATTCCCAGAATGCCAAACTAGAGCCCAGCACGAGATAGACTCTGTTGTCGGTTCTGAACGATTACCCATATTTGAAGACAGAAAAGCTCTCCCGTACGTCGAAGCAATACTGCAAGAAACACTCAGGTATGTCTGACACATAAGACATGATTCCTCATCTCTTTTTGACGAATGTTTCTCAACAGATGGCATGGATCTATCCCTCTAGGTCATTCAGTGTACACTTGGGTCCGATTGAGGTCTTAACTCCAAGCTTGATCAGGTATACCGCATCGTTGCATGGAGGATGATATCTATCGAGGAATGTGGATACCGAAAGGCTCTGTCATCATCTCTAATATCAGGTGAGTCTTACGCGTCCAGTCTCTCCTAGACTGAACCTATATATCATTGGCATACAGGGCTATCAATCTTGATGAAAACATTTATGCTGATCCCCATGTATTCAATCCTGCACGCTTCCTGCCAAAGCCAGAGGGAAATGGAGAACCATACCCCAGTAATAACGAGACATTTGGTTTCGGACGAAGGTGAGTATAGATTCCACATACCTGGTTTATCACTATATTGACCTACGTCAAGAATTTGTCCCGGTCGTCATCTCGCTCATACGAGTATTTGGATTGCCATAGCCTCAATTTTGGCTACCTTTAACATCAAGAAGTCGATTAGGGAGGATGGTACTGAGATTGAACCGGATGTTAGCCTGCCATTTATAAGCGGGATTACAAGGTAGGCATTCGCATCTCAGAAGGGGTTGTTGATTGGCTTGAGCAGCATTGTAACATTCAGTCGCCCGCCTACCCTCCAATGTGACATCTTCCCTCGTAGCGAAAAGGCCCGATCGCTCATTGTCTCCACTAATTGATACTGATAATGTGAAGCAATGGTCGTGTCCTTTCTCTTGACCAAAATGTCTGACTGATTGGGCCAGCCAACAGGAAATGCATTAAGTTACAGCAAGTTTTATGCAGTCCGCACCCTGAACAGTTGGAGGGCATCATATAGTATTAGTAACAGAAATCAGAAGTCAGGACTGTATGAGTACTACTGAAAGTTATGAAATGGATAACATCTGTACTTCTGTTAATCAGAATGGAAAGCATTCAAACCATCCCTCAAATCCGAGTCTCTCCTATACTCTTGTTGGAAAGTGTACTTTGAGGACCTGTCGCGTCCATTTCCCCCACGTGGCTCATCAAATATCTCACGTGTACGCGACTGCCCGAAACTTGGTTTCTCTCGCTCCAAATATATACTTGCTACCGCCACCAAACCCTACTGATGGAAAACACTCTATACACATGGTCGCCCCCTCAATACGACACTTCACGTCCTCCATCTCTGAGAAGCTCAGGAGAGCCGTCCCAAGCTGATGACTTTCCTGAGAACTTTGCACGAGCTGCAAAATGGTGATTTATACGCAATCCGGACTCACAAAATTGCAAACTATGATGGCTGATATCCTCTTCAGGTGCCCAGATGGAGCCACGTTTCTCACGCACTGCGAAGATCGCTCTTTCCAACTTTTCACCACTATAGGCTCCGCTACATTCGCTCATAAACCCACAATATTTCACCAAAGCTCCTCCGTTCTCGATTTTGTCTGGTACCCCATGGCATCGCCCTCAACTCCCTCCACCTACTGCTTCATCGCTTCCGTACGTGACTGTCCCGTCAAGCTCCTCGATGCCTCAGATGGAAGGGTATGTATCCTCCTTCATAGCACCCTCAAACCAGATCGAATAATCGCATACGTGTTGACAAGATAGCTCCGCGCCTCATATAGAATTGTTGACCATCGGGAACGACAGGTCGCACCGCACAGTCTGACGTTTGATCTTACCGCAGAGCGGTGCGTCTTTCTCTTGTAATTTTTTCCAGCTTGTGTCTTGCGTGAATATTTCTATAAGATTAATCTTTCACGAGATCGGCTCATTGATTACCATGCAAAAAGCAGGCTTTATTGTGGCTTTGAAGACGCCATCGAAGTATTTGACATATCCCGACCAGGGCACGGCATTCGTCTTCCAACCACCCCATCCAAGAAGAGCAGGGACGGCCTCAAAGGTACATAACTTTCCACTTATCCAACTTTCGTAGCACTCACAACTCTAATGTCTAAACACATAAAACTTCAGGCATAATATCTGCCCTCACCTTCATCCCTTCCCAAAGCTCCGAAACCTACGCCGCAGGCAGCCTTTCCCCCACCTCCTCGAACATAGCGTTATTCAGCTCGACACAAGGCCCGGAGCCAATCATGTTTGTATCTGGCGGGCCTAGTGCGGGCGTCACACAGGTACGTTCTTTTTTCCGTTCTTTTTTCTCCCCTTCCACCTCTTCCCTCTCTATTTTGCCTTCTCCTACTTCACCTTGTCTTTGCCCCGATTTTGACAATAACACATGACAACACGAAAAAGATCCAATTCAATCCCCTCGCCCCGCACCTTATGTACACCGCGCACCGCCGGCATGCAGCGATCTACGCCTGGGACCTACGTTCGCATCTTGATGGTCCACTTGTGACATACAGATATGGAAGAGAGAGAACGATAGAGAGAACGAACCAGAAGTTGAAGTTCGATGTAGATCTGGGCGGGAGGTGGATGGGTTCGGGTGATCCTGTGCGTGCGGCACGCTTCAATGAAAATGATCGAGTACAGACTAATATTCTGACGCTAAGTGCGGACGTATATCACTCTTTGATCTACATAACCCAGACACTTCTGAGGGCCAGACACCCGAGGTACATCCAACCCTTGAATTCAGTGCCCACGATGGTGAGTTGGTCTTTCTATCCTCGTTAGAAGGGTCTATCTCGCAGTTCAACTTACTCAAATTCCGTTTTATTTCTCTCGTGTTCAATATGAAAAGACGCGATAGGATCCGTATCATTCCATCCTCTCCATTCGACGCTTCTGTCTGTATCTGGGTCAAGGCATTTCGAGCCTAATTCTGATTCCGAAGATTCCGAGGCAGAAGATACTGAAGATGGCGAGAATGGTGAGGATCTGGATACTAGAGGGCAGAGCTCGTGCATTATCAGACGTACACGCCCGAAAGCGTTGGATCGGTCAATTAAGACCTGGTCTTTTGAGTTTGACAGTTCAGAAGCTCAAATACCGCCTGTAGTTCGGTAAATGACTGAATCCAATAAGGCTTACTACCATATCTACAAATGATAATGCAAGCTCTGGACGAGGTCGAGTCTCATCGAATTGCGTGACTGCTCTTGGCAACACTTATGCTTTTTCCGGGAAGTACAAACCTCTCAATAAGGTGATTGAACCTCCTTGTACCTTCTATACTCACCTCTTTCCGAAACCAAATACCTTGGCTTCGTTTTGAGAAGTGAATGGATGCCCGACATCTGCTCGTATGTGTTAGTTGAGGACTCCAAGAGATACAAGTCGTGAATTTAACATGTCAGAGTTTCTTGCAGTACGGTTTCGACATACGTTCAGAGTCTACATTGTGCTGAGCCTACTTTTTCATGCTGGAAATGATAGCGAGAGGACTACACACATATACATAACACTCTCGTAGATCAAATGATTAGATTGAAAGGTAACATCTCCTCGAACTGGTTTGCAATCACTGACTCTTGTGTGCTTCTGGGCCTTCAGCCTAATGCCAGGAAAACTTTTGTTTGGAAATGGATAATTCCCTCCCAGCTTGTCTTTTACATGTGCGCGGGAACCGAGAGTTCCATTGCCACCCTTCTAAAGGCTTTCTGCGAGACTAGGAGCATCTGAGTCGGCTTTCCAGAGAAAATTCTTCCATCAGTAACAGCCGTAGAATTCACGGATGCTGCGCTCGAAGATTATGATACCTTCTTCTGGGCTGTGTGAGATGGCTTGTTGTTCAGTGCAATTCCTTTCTTATTTCGAATGAAAGGATACATAGAGCTGACACTGATTATACCTTCAACCTAGGTGCCCTGTTTCATATGTCTTTGAGAATCAATTCATATTAAGAAATAATCCGAGAATATACAGGGAACTCGGGTTCTTCAATGATAGTTAAGGATCGGCGGCTAACTATTTTCTTTTCAATGTGATTGGGATATCTAGAACATGATAAGAGGTATGACGACAACAGGTCTAAGTCATCGTGGCGGACTCCAAGACGGCTCTGATCTTTTCACGCAGCAGATCCTCAAGCTTCTTCGCGTCCAAAGCAAATTTGGCCAAACCCTCGGGTACCTTCTCAACTGCGATACCCTCCTTCTCCAGATCTTGTATGAACAAATTCTCCGCCTGCGCCATCTCCCCTTCCTCACTCGCAACATACCTCGGTTCCAACTGGACGCTCCCAGTACCCTTCCGTCGCACTGGTGAAGCAACATCGGTCTCCAGATTCAGGTCACCAGACCTCCTCCTTAGTCCCTCAAGCAGTTCCGGCTGGAGGGTCAAAATATTCGGACCTCCTTGGCGGCCGTATCTCGCCACCTCTATGACCTCATCCACAGCACGGAAACCTGCAGCCATGATAGCCGTCGTGCTCGTGTAGCCGTACGCGTCGAACGTCGCACGGATGGCGCGCACGAGTTGGATGCCGGGGTGTTCTGGCTTGGAATGTGCTGGTACTGGCAAGGAAGCATCGCCGTTGCGAGCGTCCCACCAGTCCTTCACGCGCCCGACGAATGGTGATATGACTGAGATTCCTGCTTGCGCACAAGCGAGCGCTTGAACGAGGCCGAAGATGAGAGTAGCATTTGTGTGGATCGGTGGGGATATTGATACAGAGCCATCTGGGAGAATGGAGTTCGTGCGAGTTTGGAGAGTTTTGCAAGCGAGGATGCCATGGTAGGTCCCGGGTATCTTGATTAAGATGCGGTCTCGTGCATAGCCGAGTTCTTCAAAAAGCGAGATGAGGGTGCGGCCCTGAATTATAATGAGGTAATTGCTGAAATCCTGAAAGTCACTTGTTGCGTACCTTTGCAACGATAGCATCTTTATCGTTCGCAAGACGAGGATCGACGGAGACGGAAACTCTTCCGGGAATGATGTTGAGGATCTGTATTCCAACTTGAACGAGCTATTGTATGAACAACAAATCAAGAAAACGGAGTAAGTATGAGGCAATCATATAGTGCAAATGAGCATTGGAAATAAAAACACACCTACCAAATAATCGCACGCGAGCTCCGTTTGAGCTTCTAAATTTAATAATCCTGGCCGTGATATGGCATGTTGAACAGCAGCATCAGTCAGATGAGCATATTGAGGCTTCGATATTGCAGAAAAGACGAGAGATGGGTTCGTAGTCGCATCCTGAGGGAAAAATTCACCGATCTCTGCCGTATTCGAAATGAAAAGATGAATCTAAAAGCAGCAATATTCAAACACGCACTCAAGTATTCCGCTGTGTCCGACGCAATGATTAATCCGGAGCACTTGAGTGCATCGAGAACGTGTGGGGCCATTCAGTGAAATGACGTCGTCACGCTACCGCCTATGTAAAAAACACATTTCTGGGAGATCTCACAATCAGTGACATGGTATGCGTGACAACTGGGCGATCGGAAGTAAACTCGACAGCTGTATGTACTGCTAGAGTACTGCGTTAGTTCCAACTACAGCTGCCCAAGAATGGAGATAGGACCCTACCTGAGAGCTTCGGCTGTAGCTCACTCCGACATAGTATCCGATCCGCATCACCTTTGTCTACTCAGCCGTGATATATAAAGGAATGATCTCGACGTCTTTTCAGCTATGTGAAGGGCTTTACGTGACTACCACCTAGTCTGAACAGGCTTTTCTTGAATAAAAAATCTACAATTGCTTTCAAGCTTGATATGGCCGTTGACAAATCCACCGTGCCCGTTCGAAGATTTAAGAATTTTTTCATAGGGCACGGTTCGCGGCCGTTCTTTTACCCTAATTGCTCGCGCATGGTACACCTCCAGGAAGCACCATTTATGGATCTGAGGACGTCCGCTGTTTCTAGAATTTACATATTACATCTAGACTGATCACTGACGCAGGATCATCGCAATTTCTAGCTAATATGGGCATAGCCTGTGGTACCGTCCGGGTAATGTATTCATTCAAACGGCATAGGCTCCCAAATACATAGGATGTTGAGAAGACAACCCCTCATCGACCGAGTCCTTGTAACGTTTCTCAGTTGGAATATTTGATACAGTCATTGATAAAGCATACTGCGTGATTGTAGACCTCGCTTTGTATCTTTTCTTTCCTGTACGGAGCAAGAGAAGACAGAGGGACGGCGTCCTGAGAAAGCTTGAATAACTTGGAAAGGTAATAGCATATTGGAAAGAACACCTTGTCATCTTCCACACCATGAAGTGAAACCCGTTCATTACTCTGACTGACTTGCGACGTATTTGTCTGTATATTGAAGATTATAGAGACACCGACAGATCCTATAGACGCATCCGCTTCATGGATGATTTTGCGTGCATTCAACCTGATGTCGTTCAATGGCGGAGGTCTGCCAGGAGTGAGAGCGACATACATCGCAAGAAAACTATTGATATACACTAAGCAGCAGTCATAAGCAACCAAAACTTAATTCAGTTTGATGACCTCACATTTGGTCAACAGGAGTTCTATGCCAAAGAATACAAGGGTATTCGGCATTGCCGCGTACTAGCAGAACTGAATGAGCACAAAAAATCATAGTCCGTGCCGCAGATTCTTACAGTGATAAGCGCCGTCAAAGAGCAGGCACTTTGAACAAGTTGAGAAAGTGCATTGAAAGTTACCGAGGAAAGATTACCTCGTCAAGAATCCAGAGATTAGTACCATTCGCATGATCACGACAATCCTGGAATCTGTTCTGCTGGCATCGTTAATAGAGAAAAAGTGTTACCAGCTGTGACTTGCCCGGATAACCCGGATTTACTTCGAGAGAGATAATAACACATAGCAATAGCAATGACGACGTCAATGCCTGTAGGCCATGCGGAGACCGCGTAAATAACCCACTGTGAACCAGAAATGAAATATCAAACTCAAGCGTCAACGACGCCCAAAGCTTACCGACATGGATGATATATCGGCGAAAGTGGTGATATCGTAGCTAAGAAACAGTGAGACACATAAGATTTCCGCCAGGTGGTATGCAAGCTCACATTTTGATAGCTAGAACTGTCAGACAGATTTAAAAACATTCATGACTGTCATGGCGAAATTCTCATACCTATGCCGATGGCTAACAGGCGTGTGGGATTCTTTAAACCTCCGCATGAGAGCAAAATGACTGACCATAACCACTGGCAACAATCATAGCCTGTGGTAGAACCGTTGAGATACACGTGTTGACCAGCACCGGAGAAAATTCGACTCGACTTACCACAACGACGGGCCATATGCGGTGATGGAGGCGTCCAACTATGAGCCAAGCTTGAAATCAGCCATCGGATTCGCGAGCATAATCATTGAAAGAACGCACGCTTCCACACGCGCAAAGCATACAACGTTTGTACAGCCACAATGATGATTACCTGATTGTATCTTCATTGTCCAGTTCAGGATGGGAAGAGGGCATGACACACAGTTACAGCTACTCCAAGCTACACAAGGAGCAGCTTAATATTGAAATGGAAAAAAGACGTTGGATTCACCTTGAAACTCCTACAAAGATAATCAAATCGATGTCATAGGCAGGAGTTCAGGAACTTACCAAACAACCACTTTACTGGCCTCCAAGGACCCAAAGAAACTTATCAAATAATGGTATACAGCAGCGATAGTAAGGGATAGGTGAAGCGTGTCTAGCGCCCTAGATCTCATCATGAGGGGAATAACTATGTGGACCTATCCATAGCCTACCAGAGTAACGCGACCTGCTCGCAAACACGTCAGCTTCCAGGTTTCCGGTCAATATTAGAGAGAAACATACAGAATACTTGTGTATGTGCCAGTCCTTCTGATGGTTTTGGTAATACATGTAGACTTGGAGATTGGTGATTCCATAGAGGCTTTGCGAGGCATGACTGAGTGAGATGTATATCCTGGAAGCGAGGAATAGACGTACATGGCAGCTACCATTGCGCCGACAAAGGCCGCGCCCATTGTGTTGGCGAGTGTGACCTCCATACTAGGATTCTTGCTTGCTGTTTTCAAAGCCTCAGGGGAATGCAGCATGCAAACCTTAACCTTTCCCAAATCTTAACAGCCTCTACGAAACTAAAAAAAATCGCATGAGGCTGTGTGTCTGCGTAGATGCTGAGCGCTGAGTGCTCCGGCGCCTGATGAAAACGAAGAGTATGGATTGAGGCCCCCGGAAAAAAGCGCACAGCCAAGCCGCTGCTGCCTAAGCAAGGCCGAGACGGAATCTTATGTCCCGATGAGATAGATATCGCAAATCTGATACTCCACTCGAGCTGTGATGGTACATACATAGCCGCCGTCACTCATACAACATACGGGTAAGACCAACTGCCGCCTGCAACCGCTCTTCCTCAGATAGGGTACAACCGTGACAGGGGTGCGAGGCATCCCCACTCCTACATAAGTCGACCTGGGTTGGATTGGATCATCACTTAGAAGAGCAACAATGTCATATGTTCAGATGCCAGACTACCTTGCTTTTCTATATTTTAGATGTTTATACATCCCGATGTCAGATTTTTTACTTGAATTGTTTGACAATTCTCCGCAGCATCTCCAGAGGTGATAAGACAATGTACTCAGAAAATAATATTGAATTCTTTGAATCCATCATTTTCAAGGGAATCCATCATTTTCAAGGGAATCCATCATTTTCAAGG
>JAGDQM010008502.1:3496-16219 GCA_017580835.1 Termitomyces bulborhizus
GTTTTCGTCCAAGAGCCGGCCAGATCTAAAACGGAGCTGAGTAAGATCATGCCGTCCGTAGTCACGCATTACAA
Organism: Termitomyces bulborhizus; assembly: GCA_017580835.1. Lineage (NCBI taxonomy): Eukaryota > Fungi > Basidiomycota > Agaricomycetes > Agaricales > Lyophyllaceae > Termitomyces > Termitomyces bulborhizus. Next base: position 3,571 of record JAGDQM010008502.1, read on the forward strand.
CTAATCCTCCAGGTTTAAGCATCTGAAAAAGATCATGTCAACAAGGTGGTTATCTGTTTGAGCGGTGTACAAACGCGATGAATATTGGTGATGGCACGACCCCACTCATCGGGGTGCAGGGCGCTGAACACGAAAACGAGAATGACAATGTCGACGCTTTCCGGTTCCAGGCCGGCGGGCAGTCCGTCTGAAGACGTCAAATCCCATACCGCTGCATGAATACTCCCAGCAGGAGGGGCTATATAAAGCTCATCATTCTATTAATGACCTTGTCAGCGAGACTTTGACACGAGACGGCAGGCCGTACTTGTACTAGTTTCACTGCATGACTTGAATAATCGTACGCCCGGAGATGAAGATGGTTGTTCTTGTTGGAAGCCAGGAGTGGAAACACAGAGTTACCGGCACCTGGTGAGAAGTGTCAAGAACTTAAGTTGTCAACCTGATATGACAAAGTTATGCACCCACCACATCCCAGCTCGGCTATGGTCATGGGCCCTGCCTAAGGAATCTTAGCAACTGTGATCGTACGGAATGGTTATCGAACGACCTCGGGGAGCGTCGCTTCCACCAGCTCTGGGAATTCATTGTGAAGCCTACATGAAACAGTTAGGACAACGGATGATAGGACATATTGAGAGGCTCGCGCCATTTCCGATTTCGGAAGAAGTTATTCGCATTCATCTTGTAAAAGTTATCCCTACGTAACAGATGAGGCCCTCAACTGGAAAGTGTTCATGATCTGCGAACCAATGTCGCGCTGGTTTTTCGTTGTATTTCGGTTTTTCATCATCTGGAACGGGGGCCAAACGTTGCCTTGTCAGAGAAGCATTTATTGTCTCCGCCTGATCATTTGGAGGTGGTACGTGGTCCCACGCATTCTGAGTCCAGACTTGTGATTCGTCAGTCAGGAACCTTGGTAGACAAGATCAGACAAAGAAAAAAGAAAATAATGAGCAATGTATCGGTACCAACCTAGAACCAAATGGTGGTTTGTCTGCACCAACGTCGTAGACGGACGAGGTCGACTTTAGGCCAGACATGCAGCAGAATTCAATACAAAATCGTTTTAGTTATCAAAACAGAATTTTGTCGATCAAGTTTATGTAAACCAATGGTTAATGAGGGTGATGAGAGGTATTGCCGACCTTAGCTGCTGCATATTGGTGCTCGATACCCAGTAACGTAGATCTCCATACCCATAACTCCGTTTCCTCGACGATCCCTGCTTTCTCCATCTCTGATACCCTTCATTCCCTCTGTACGCGTACGCGATTACCTATGGCCGCAGTTACTCCCCAACGTCCCAATACACCTGAAGACTTTGATGAGCTCTTTAGTAGAGTCTGGGACGTATACATACCGGAAACTCCTAGCGACGTGGGCACAGAACCTTTGCATAGTATGTCTGGATTTCTTAGTTTGCAGTCTGAGAACTGACAGGACCGTAGTTCCAGGAATACAGAGACCATCTTCTGCAGCAATAAACTCGAACAACCCACGCATTCGGCGACCATTACCACCGACGCCCGGCGATTCTCTTAGACCACCAAGCCTAACTCCGTGCGTGTTGAACTCGCTTTTCTCGTCTTAGAGTTTTTTAATTGGAGGAGCCTACAGGAGTGACCGACGTTTGCCTTTAGCAATTGGATCACGGCCGGTATCAGTAGCTGAAACTTCAAACGTTCGGATAGCAGAAGCTGCCTCAATTTCAACACGACATAACCCCACAATCTTTCATTGGCACCCACATCCCATTGAGCAAGCAGCTCAGCCCCAGAGCGATTTGGACGACTCATCTTCACTATACCCCAACGATAATACACCTTATTTGCCTAAATACGAGAAGGTACCGTCTGATCTTCCTCTTCCGGACTACTACTACGAAGATCCTGGCCGTCCTCTTCCACCTGTAAATGGAGAACCTGGTCCTTCTTCGATTTCCGAACTTGGACCCCATCCAAGTTTTGTCTCTGAAGAAGGTTATTCGCTACGCTCAGAAACCCCTCCTCGGCATTGGGGTCAGTATGAAATAACCCGTATGCCGTCACCTTCAATGTTTGCCAAGTACTAAACCTTTTGTGCTAGATGGTGGATCCTCGCATCAATCTACCTCCGACCTTTCATACGTGGAAAGCCCACAACATCATGAAGATTCTGAGGTTCAGCAAATCATCAGCCATATCTCGGATTCCCCATACTCGAGCCATCCCATTCCTTCTTCCATCGATATCGATTATGGCACTCAGTATATCACGTCGAGTTCCGAGCAATACCTCAACTTATACGATCCCAGTACCCCGGGACCAAGTAATATCACGCGTAGACCAACTGAACTTTTGCGTGAGATTATGTTCGGCAGTCAGCGTCGTAGCACCTTGGAATTGCACGATGATCTGGAGGATGGATACTGGAACGACGAGGACGAGGAACCAGATCGTTTCGTTAACTTTTCTCTATTGTCACATCTAGCCGTCCAGTTACGAGATAAGGTGCCCCGGGGGGAACATGTCAAAAGTAATGTCCCGTACCCACTAGCATTTACCGGGAAAGACATAGTGGTGTGTACCCTATTTCAACCTAATCTGACCTGGGCTTGACGCAGGAACAGTCCACCATACATTCTCAAATATCGAGGGAGCTGGTCGAGAATCATGGCGGTGTCACGAATGACCGTAGGGCTGCTCTGCAGATTGCTCGCAGTCTTCAGAGCCAGCTTATGTTTGTCGAGGTGGAGTGGGGCGGCCGTATATTGCAAGATGGTGTAGAGGATGTTTACCAGTTCTTGGACGAAGAAGACTATGGTGCGAGAGAGGCGTTACCGACGAGTGTGGTGACTCTCTTGACGAAATGCTACTCTCCAAGTTGTGGCGAGGGTCCTAAATGCTACGCGTATGGGTGTCCACGAAAAGTGAGAATTGCCTCTAGAATTTTTCGGAATCTGTAGACATTTTTTTCAGGGAGATTTTCTCAGGAAGATGCTTCCCAGTAACATGGAGACTCCCAGTGTCGCCACCAGAGAGTCATGGCCAAAGACCGTCCCTCCCGAAGTACTCCGATCTCTACCAGAAAGAGAGATCAATCGCCAAATGTTCGTCTTCGTGTTATCTCTTCAGAGAGTATGTCTGGTTTACAAACAACCGTAGTATCATCCACAAGCTCATCAGTAAAGAGGAGCAATATGTCAAGGATCTCGAACTCGTGGATTCTGTCTTCATCCAACCTCTCCGTCGAGCCGACCCTCCCGTCATCACCCCTTCTGACAAGCTTGAAGAATTTATTGAGGCCGTCTTCCATAACATCCTAGATGTCCGAGAATGCAATCTCAGATTCCTTGAATTTCTATCAGTCCGCCAGCGGGAAGAAGCACCAGTCATTAAACGGATCGGAGATATCATTCTGGGTATCGCCGCGGATTTTCGAGATCCATACCCAGCATACATCGGAAACCATCCTTTGGCCGAAAGAAGATTGAAGGAGGAGTTGGACAATAATCCAGAATTTCGTCGATTCATTGAGGTTGGTGTAATCGTATCATCTATGGTTTAACGGCTCTCATCAGTTTGGTTTTTCCAGAAATGCTCTCGTCAGCAAGCCACGCGCCCAGGCGCATCCGGAAATCTGCGCCTTGATCTACGACATTTCCTTAATCGACCAGCGGAACACCTTCAAAAGTATCCGGTACTTTTGCACGCCATCTGCAAAACGACAGAGCGAAGTAACCCGGACTTGGAGTTTCTTCTCGAAGCGATTGCAGTCATCAGAAATCTGCAAGGTGCTGCGCAACTTTGGACTTTCCAGTCATCAATGGGCCGGGGCGTCACAGGGAGATGGGGATGGCATGATCTTGTTGCACCTGATGTCAGGCCTCGATTTTCCTCTGACGAGGTTAAGCGTCAATCGTACGTCTTAGAGCTCATCGAATGCTTATACTGACATCTAGCAATTGTTCTCGTAAAGAATCTTTTTTGAATTTGTTAAGAGGGAGATGTTATATGTCAAGGATCTCGAGAATATCATGACTGTAGGTCGCTTGAACATTGAGTTGATCGTGTCTGATAAGCCATTGGCTATCGGTTCTACATAGATGTATGTTCGCCCTCTGAGAAACTCCGAACGACCCATTATTCCCCAAGAAAGGCTAGACCGATTCATTAAGGACGTTTTCCATAATTTTGCGGAGCTGCATACATATCATCGGCGGCTCGTTAATACCCTCCACCAGATGCAACGCGACGAGCATCCCCAAATTAAAAGCATTACTGCCCCGGTCCTCGGCGCTCTTTTGGACTTCCGGGAAGCATACCTCGAATATATTCCTAATTATCCAATTGCGGCTTATCGCATTGAGGAAGAGGCGGAGCGCAATCCCAAATTCAAAGATTTTTTAGAGGTATGAGTTTCGACTTTTCATGATCGATATATGCTAAATATCATCAGAGCTGCACGCGGCATCTAGACGCCCACCGGACCTCCATGAAAGACTTTTTGTATCGTCCTTCTACGCGTCTGCGTCATTATGTGGAGATGCTTAGGCCAATTCTCGAACTCACACCGCGTGGACACGAAGATCTCAAGTCAATACCAGATCTGATTGAGATGATTGAGGGTCTTGATCGAGAAACGGAACCTGGCGTGGCATCGTCGAAACAGAAGGTGCAGCTCTGGACGTACAATGCCAATATCATCTTTCGGCCGGGAGAGTGCATGGTTTGTTCTGACATCTCTTATGATGCTTTGCTCATTATTTTGATCAGGATCTGGATTTACTGAATGAGAGTCGCGCTCTGTTATACACAGGGAAGCTATATCGTCAGCCAGACAGTATTTCGGAAGCGAGTGGATTGAATGAACTATTTTGCCTACTCTTTGATAACTATCGTAAGTGATGTCGTTATCAGATGTTCATTCAGGTAAAACATCTTTCTAGTCGTAATAACTAAACGCAGAGAGCAAGATGGTGTCCTCAAATATCATATTGCTAGAAGAGTGTGTATATACGCCTTTACTCACGTCCTAGGTTCTAACACCACGTATACCTCAAGCCGATACCTTTAGATCTTTTAACTCTCCTTAAGTTCAATGATCATCCGACTTATCGTGTATCCAGCTCTCGAAATCATCGAAGCGCACCTTCGACAGCTTCGGTATCGAGTAATTCCGGCGGACAATCAGAAAATGGAGATCCTCAGGTCATATACCCCCTTACTGTTCACCACAACGGACGGCATGGAGGACCATTGACGTTTTACACCGATTCAGCTACTCATCGCCTCGAGTGGAGGCAAAAGCTCGATGAAGCAATTGGGCTACGCAAGGTGGTGCAAGAATCTAACAAAGTTTTTGAGATTGAGACTTTAAGCACACATACTTTCACTGTCCCACCAGCTACTCAATCGCTAAGTCCGCCGACATGGAACGAGAGCAGCATTACTGGAAGAGTCACTTGCTCTATACCATTCAGTATGTATTACCTTCTAGGATATTCTCCGAACATACTGATTTTGCTCTAGATACTCCGGATGGACGGCGCTTGGTGGCTGTTGGATGTGCGGAAGGAATTTGGATCGGCTTCCGCCGAGATTCAAGCTGTAAGCATCGGACAAGGCTGATGTAGGCAATCGTGTCATTAATCCCTTTGTAAAGCCATGCGTCGTGTCCTTCATCTCAAGTTTGTGACTCAGTGTACAATGCTAGACGACTTTGGCCTTTTCCTGGTATTGGCAGACAAGGTGCGCTGACCCTGCCCGACCTGGCCCAATGTCTCATAGACAATTATGCAGCAATTATTTGCCTATCACATTGAAGCTCTCGTGCCCACTCCACAATCTAATCCTAGCTCAAGTGCCCCTCAGACACCCCAAAAGCTCAGTGGAAACAAAGAAGTCCAGTTCTTCAGCGTAGGGAAATCATCTGAGCGCACAGTTGTCATTTATATGAGAAAGAGAGGGGTAATCCTTTCATTACCGTACCAACTTCTGTCTCCTGACATTGAAGCTCTACAGTCTGATAGCTATTTCCACGTTCTTGAACCTGTACTTGACAGAATTCATGGAGGTCCCAGAGCAACAAGTAGATTTTTCCCGAGGCCGCCAAAACAAGAGTGGTTCAAGCATCATAAAGAATTCTTCCTGTCTTGTGACACATATGACTTGATCTTCATGACGTCATCGATTGCTGTCCTGAGTAGAAATGGCTTTGAAATCATGGATTTGAAAAGGTACGTCATACGCTCTGCATTTACGGTTTGTGCTCATTGCGTCTTCAGTCCATCGAGCACCGTGATACCTCTGAAAGACAATCGGTTGACGCCACTATTGCAACGTCACGAGACATGTCGACCAATTGGGATCTTTAGAACCCATGACGATGGATTTCTTCTTTGCTATTCTCGTGAGGCTGACGTTACTTTTGACTTTTTGCTGATTGATGTCTCTTTCAGAATTTGGTGTTTATGTTAACAAAAAGGGTATCCCCAGTCGGGATGAGTGTATTGTTGAATGGGAGGGGACCGCAGATTCGGTCGCCTTTCATGCGCCATACGTGTTACTTTTTGATCCTCGATTCATCGAGATCAGACATGTCGAGACAGGCCGATTATCGCAAATCGTAATGGGTCAGGACGTCCGGTGTGTTTGGGATGGGCGAGGACACAGTTTAAACACCACTCTCATGCCAGGAACTTCGTCAGAGGATGAGATGGTTCAGGAGGCTCATGTTCATGCGGTCCTGAACTATCATGAACATATACCTCAACCTCCAGGTCGACCAGTCCGACCCATCGTACAGCACGTTTTCGAGCTGATACCCACGATACCACTCTACCTTCCGGGTTCATTGTCTTCTCCGTCCACGGCAACATACTTTTCTCAATCAGACTCTTTCTCTCCTCCACGATCACCCCAACTCCGACCTTCCACCTCTCACGTGCCATGATCTCGTGTTTCGTCGTTGTTCATTACTTACATTTATCCATTGTCATTTCATCTTTTATGTTATCAGTTTCCATCTAGACTTGGATGCATATGATCCAGGCATTGCCGGGATCTCTAACGGATGTTTCTTTAGAAACCTCTGCCATGACCCGAAGTGATTCTTTCCAAATTTCTGTTGATAAGAACACGGTCCGGCAAGATCGCAACACAGAAAGGGGATTGATATGCAATGACAAAATTATGAACAAAAAGAGATGTAGTCGTGGCCTCATTCCATGTTACTCTGCAGCAACTACCAGGGTCAAGATCCAGGTTGGTTGGTTGGTTGGTTGGTTAGTTGTATCTACCCGGGGAGGTCCACACGACCGGGTTCCGTACTACATACACATGGTCGCTAGGTGTTGGCCGGATCTCACCCTTAACCCAGAACCTGGACTTGATTGGAAAATAAGGATAGGAAAAGGTGATTTTTCGGCATACGTCCCTGCACTGGACAACTTTGTGTCCGATTAATATTTGACAGGGTTTTCCCATGATCATCTAAACAATATTCAAGTCCTTTCAATGCATTTCAAGGCTTGATGACATAGACCTTAGGTGCTTGAAAGTGTTCAAGTGAGGAAGATCAATCGACATGAAGAACTTATCAGTCAAATGCACGTGGAAAGATGGCGAAAATTGTGTGGGTTCAAGAAAGGAACGCATTAGATGAAACGGCGACAATCGTGGGATACTGGAGATTCACAAAGCTCTCCTTACGGGCAAGCACGGGTAACGACGATTGGAATTATTGTACATGGGTGATATCGGTCGGTGCTAAAGTTTTGAGCAAGACTAACACAAGACTGAGTAGTTAGTATGGGATTATTCTGTAAACAATGACAGAGTATCCTATGTACCTCGGGTTTCCATAAATAGAAATTAGCCCGACATGCCCTAATACATTGTAAATAACAATAAAATATTTAGATAGGAAGGGCTGACAAATTCCTTGGCGATCTTGTAAACTAAACTATTCTCTTGGCTCTCATAGGGCGTACCTCTTGTGATTCTCACTTGCACTGGAGTCAGTCTTTCTTGACTGGCTGGAGCATTGCTAGCTTCTTATTTCATTATATCGCCATAGTATCCTTCCAAAACCCTTCGTATGGCACCCATGTTGGGTTCCCTCAATAATCCGTGGGATGGTACCTCTGACATGTCGAGACTTGAGAATTTTTCAAAACCTCGACTTATGGATCCTCTATCATCAACCGGGGAGAACACTCTCGATGAGCCTTTGTCGGAGAAGTGTGAGCTACGTATCGAAGGAATGACATGCGGGTCTTGCGTTGAAGTATGTTAGACAAATTTGTTGCACAAACGCTAATTCAAGTGACCTACAGGCTATTGAGGGTATGTTACGGGGTAAAGATGGTATACATAGTATCAAAGTTGCTCTCTTGGCCGAGCGTGGTCTCATTGAATACGATCCTGCTCTTTGGACAGCGGACAAACTGATTAACGTACGTTCATTTCCCTATAGAATTCGATCTCTCCGATCTCATGTATTGCAGGAAATTTCCGATATTGGCTTCGATGCATCCCTCATTCCCTCACTCCGCGCCGACACCGTCACTTTGCGAATCTATGGCATGACTTGCTCATCTTGTACATCTACCGTGGAGTCTGGTCTTTCCTCTATCCCGGGTATAGCTTCTGTCGCTGTCTCCCTTGCTACAGAGACCTGTACAGTTCACTTCGACCGTAGTCTCATTGGCCCTCGCGAAATGGTGGAACGAATAGAGGCAATGGGATTTGACGCCATGCTCTCTGATCAAGAAGATGTCACCCAATTTCAATCCCTTACTCGTGCGAAAGAAGTGCTGGAATGGCGGAGACGGTTCCTCTGGAGTATTGCTTTTGCCCTACCAGTCTTCTTCATTGCTATGATAGGACCACGCGTCCCGTATATCAAATCAATCATTTCCTTCCATCTCTTCAACGCAATCTATTTTGGGGATGTTCTTCAATTGCTTATAACTACTCCTGCACAATTTTGGGTCGGCTCCAGATTCTACAGCAGTGCTTACAAATCTCTCAGGCATGGGAGTGCGACCATGGACGTTCTTGTCATGCTAGGAACTTCAGCAGCATATTTCTATTCCCTTTTCGTCATGCTATCTGCCATATTCAACTCCACTCCCAATTATCGCCCCTTCCTCTTCTTCGAGACGAGCACCATGTTGATAATGTTTGTCTCATTAGGCAGATATCTTGAGAACAAGGCGAAGGGAAAAACCAGTGCTGCGCTTACAGACTTGATGTCCCTTGCCCCATCTATGGCGACGATTTATACGGATGTCCCTGCCTGCACACAAGAAAAGAAAATCGCCACTGAGCTCGTCCAAGTTGGCGACATGGTCAAAATAATACCTGGAGACAAGGTGCCCGCTGATGGCACAGTCATACGGGGCTCCTCCAGCGTTGACGAGAGTGCTATCACAGGCGAAGTAGTGCCAGTACTTAAGCAAACTGGAGATACCGTTATTGGTGGAACAGTCAACTGTCTCGGGGCGTTCGACATGATTGTGACGCGAGCAGGAAAAGACACCGCACTTTCGCAGATCGTACGGCTTGTAGAAGAGGCTCAGACGTCGAAGGCACCGATCCAGGCATTTGCGGATCGAGTTGCCGGTTATTTTGTTCCCACAGTCGTCTCGCTCGCGACAATCACATTTATCGGGTGGGCTATCGTCACTAACGTTGTGCGTGAAGAGAGCTTGCCCAATATGTTCTTGAAGCATGGTTCCAGTAAACTTGCCGTGTGCCTTCAAATGTGCATCAGTGTCGTCGTTGTAGCTTGTCCTTGTGCATTAGGATTGGCGACCCCAACGGCAATCATGGTTGGCACGGGCATTGGCGCCAAGAACGGTATTCTTATCAAGGGCGGACGCGCTCTCGAAGCGAGCAAAGCCATCAAGAGAGTCATTCTGGACAAAACGGGTACCGTGACGGTAGGGAAGCTCAGCGTTGCTGGGATGCATTGGGTACCTTGCGCATCAGACGACCATGTTGTTAATAATGACGAACTGTACGCTGGCGATGCAGAGTTGAACGGTGTATGTGCAGATGGTGCCACTGCCCGGAGGGAAGCACTAGCAATGATTAGTGCCATTGAAGCAAAGTCAGAGCATCCTCTTGGCAAAGCTATCGCCGTCTACGGAAAGGATGCCCTTGGCACGAATGGCCCCGAAATCACCATAGAGGAATTCGAAAGCACTACTGGTGCAGGTGTCAAGGCGATCGTAACATGTGCAGGGCACAAGTATACTGTCCTTGTGGGAAAGGAAATATTTGTCACGCAATCGGGAGAAGCCTGTATCCCCAGTTCACTTGTAAACTACCAGAAGCAAGAGACGAACCTCGGAAGGACAGTCGTCTTTGTGTCTATCCTGCCGAAACTAAACTCTGTTGTTCCTCATCCGGTCGTTGGTATATCGTTGTCGGATGCACCCAAACCATCAAGTACATATGCAATCAAGGCTCTTCATGCGATGGGGATTGAAGTGAATATGATGACTGGCGATGGAAAGGCAACAGCGCTTGCTATCGCAAAGCAAGTCGGGATTAGGTCCGAGGGAATTTGGGCTGAAATGAGTCCTGGCGGTAAAGCAGCGGTGATCTCCGACCTTATCGAGAAGCACGGCGCTGGTGTTGCAATGGTGCATTTTTTCCTATTTATCTTTGCTCTTTTTATGCACTGACATCTTCGCAGGTTGGGGACGGGATCAATGATTCTCCAGCACTCGTAGCGTCAACTGTAGGCATCGCACTCTCCTCTGGCACCTCTGTAGCAATCGAAGCAGCTGACATCGTTCTCATGCGCTCTGACCTATTGGATGTCGTTGCGGCCCTCCATCTCTCGCGGAAAATTTTCTCAGTGATTAAACGCAATCTCATCTGGGCTTGCATCTACAACGTGGTCGGTATACCACTTGCTATGGGTCTCTTCCTGCCATTTGGGTTCTATATGCATCCAATGCTTGCAGGCGCGGCCATGGCATTTTCCAGCGTCAGCGTTGTGACAAGTTCTCTGACACTCAAATGGTGGCGCCGACCGGATAGTAGCATTATGCCTGGGGATGACCAAGTAGGCCCTGCTGATAATCGTGCAGGTTGGACAAGCATTTTCATGGATAGCGCTGGTCCAGTCTTGGACAGTATACGAGGGTTAGTAAGCGGAAGGAGAAACGATGGCTACCGCCAGTTACCAGTCGAGATGAGCACAAGCACAGCCTTGGGTTCTGTCACTCGTGTTTGAGGAGTTGGTATTTTCTGTTGAATTTATATTTCTGTATGTACCATGTCAATTATTATTATAGATCGTCATGTATGTATGTATGTATGTTCCACTTTTGTGTTGTACTGTGAAGTAGAGCTGAAAGGCAGCGACTACCGGCAACAGAACCGGGCAGGGCGCTCGTGGTCGCAGAGCGCACTATTTTGTGAAAAGGACGCGAATACTTAAGCGGCTGGTCCGGAGCCGACATGGTCAACATCGATCCTGGACTTATGCTGCCATAATGGCAAATATAGGCAGTGTCTTTCTGGGAGACAACGTGCGCCATCGAATGCTCTCCAACTCATCCCACATGTCCCCTTCATCGTCTCCTCCTCCGTCCTCCCCCTCCCCCTCCTCCATCTCCGCCGTCTTCCCCCTTGGTATCACCCAGTCCCCTTCCACACCACAGACCCAGTCAAAACATACCACAACGTCGCCCAAGACCCCAATTGACCCACGCTTGGCACTAGACCTTCGCTTGCGCTGGCTGGAGGCACTTCTCGTTGGTGTTGGTATTGGGGTTGGGGGTACGTCAAAGACGGCACGGAAATCTATCGAGGTGTCAAGACATACACCCTCCCTATATCGTGCCGCTGAAGACCTACAACGACGCCTCGATGGTGTCGTAGCTTCAAACGACGGAGTCAAGCGTTTTCTCGCGCAATGTATGTCCTAATGACCTATCAGATGCCACCTGGAATTTCCTCACTTGTCAACTCATCTCTGTTCTCAGACGACCAGCATTCACACTTCCTTAGTCCAGCATTCGCGCTATCCGACCCTGCCTCTGAAGAGGAGAACAACATGTCCGTTGCGCAGCTTGAAGCGCTCCTTACCGAGATGGAGCCTGACATCCGTGCCGCGGAACGCGACATGCACGAGATCGAGATCTTGGAGAGCAAGGGCGTAACAGGGGTTGGCAAACTTGGATGTACGTTGTACTCAATCCATCCGACTCTCGGAAAATTTCACTATGATTTCACTATGAATTTTTCAGCATATGAAGAGCTCCAGCCGCGCTTCGATAAACTACTGGCACAGTACCGGACAGACGCAGAACTGGTAGCATCGTTAGAGAAAAGAATAGCTAATTTGGTGGAGAGACACGCGACTCAGGTGTGTACACTGACGATGCGCTGCAGACCAAATTTACATTTGAGGGACAGGTCGATACGCTATCTGAATTGTTTGTAGTATGGGACGACACCATTACTGATACCGAAGACAAAGTCAATCAACTTGAGAAGGAAAGAAGTGAACGACGGCGGTTGGGGTTTGAGCAATAATTACTAATCGCGAGACATATACCCGACTCTTTTGTATACCACGGCGAAGTTGTCAAATGGAAACTTTGTGAGAAAGTTGAAGATAGACATCCAATTGAGTGTGA
>JAGDQM010008503.1:0-16148 GCA_017580835.1 Termitomyces bulborhizus
TGGTGAAACAGGCTGACGATCAGGATTCATCAACGCCGTCCGCATCGACAGCATCTTGATAACCATCGAGAAATACAACATCGCTACTAATCAACTCCACTCCGACGTCCATACTTCCTCGTCCCAGTTCTCAATGAGGTCAGGATCGTCCTACAAGGGTTCTAAACTTAGGACAGTATAATATGTACCACCTCAAACTCACTCTATATTTCTCTTGAAATCGCGTGAACCCTTCGCGCAGCACGGCGACTTCGTGTGGGATATCATTTCCATACAGAACATTGCGCCGTGTCTCTTCATATATCTGTAGCGAATATGTTAGTCACGTCAACTACATCATAAGACCACGATCATACCCGTGCAGCTTTAGGTCCACTATTTAGTAAAGATCGTGAGATGCGTGTTAGAGTGTCATTCGCTCATGCGTCGGGCAAAAGACAAACAACGTACCGGACTTGTGATAATGCACAGTGGAAGATGACGAGTGGGATATCCTTGGTTTCTTTTACAAGCTCGTCTACGCTCGTGAGGAAATCGCGCGAGGGCTTGTTGATAGCACCCTTGATGTTCCCCCCTCTGAAATCGTCGTCGCGAACGTCAACGACAACGAAATCTTTTCTCGGGGTTGAGGTTTTGATCACGTCTGCAAGTTCCTGGATTTTGCGAGCCTTGTCAAGCGGGCGCAACGCGTGAAGGAAAGATGTTTACATCGCGAGTGATATACTTCATGGCGGAAGGGGCAGAGGTCGAGAAAGAAAGACGTCGAAATGGCAGCAGTTGGTGAAGGAAATAAAAACAAGCTTTGGTTCTGATCATACTAACAATATATTGGTCACACTGGCGCAGGCTACTTCAAAAAAGCGATGATCTCAGGAAGCGATCGGTGACGATCGCTATATAATTCTATGCCGTCGGGCGATAAGTATGATTTGAAAAGCTATACTAGTCAAATGCTGGGAAAACACCTGGGCTAATGGAGGATGTATTTCCGAACGTGCTCCGAGTCGGCGACCTTCACGATAATCCATGACATTTGCATGACATCTTGCGGCGTTGCGTTACAACGATCTGGCAGGAACCTCCAGAACGATGGAATGATTACCAAAATGTCACTTTGCCATGCCAACCGTATCCTGCTGAATACGAAGATCTACATATATCACTGCATGTCAATCTTCCAGTTTCCTTTTTGACCACACTCAGAGCCCTTGCGGACCCAAAACGACGGGGTCAATAACGCTTATGAGCCCGCGATAGTGAGAGTGCAGCATTTGACGAGGAAAATATGAATGATTCCGCAAGAACAAGGAAGCAGTTTCGACTATTGGGGTGATTTCATGTGAAATAGCATTAGTATGGTATGCATCCTTCACGATTCGGTTACCATTGCAACTGGGTGGGTGTTGGATACTTTCCAGAATCCAAAACGCGTTACTTCCCGACAGGATGACTAGAAGTATTGTGTCGAATTCACGTAATTACTGCTGACCTAGGTAGATCTGATAGAGCGTTTGATCGTGTCCAGCCCAGAGACACAGGCCTTCGCGTTCAGAAGTCACCTGCATCGTCTCTATAACTCCGGGAAACACTCTGGTAAACGGACCTTCCGTGTCTTCATGAGACAGGGAGGAAACTAGAGGGCGGCCTGTATGGACAGACCAGGCTCGTATTCGGCGGTCCTCGCCCGCCGCGAAGAGGATGTCGTGGGTAGGGTCCAACGCAATTCCAAGCCTTTGAGTATACGTGTTACAATGTCCAGAGTACTGCACGAGCGGCGATCCCTCACGGATGAAGCGAAGGTCAAAAGCCATCAGCTGTAGCAGAAGTTTGTTCAGCGTGCCGGCTTCAATTCTAAGCATAAGCAAGCCATACGTCACCGTTCATGTAACTGGCAAGTAGTTGACATTCCGCCGGCATTTCTAGATGAAGAACGCTAGTACGTTGTTGGTTAAGGAAGCGGTCGTTGTAGAGTTTGTGGCCACGCTTTCCGAGACGCTTGTCAAATTGCATGATATTCCCGTTACGGCACCCAGCGAAGATTGTGCTCTGATCACTTCTTTCGTTGGCAGGACAAACAGAACTGGAGTAAGGAAGGAACATACACCGTGTTGTCGGACCGAGAAGACACCACTGTGAGTTTCCAGATGTTGCACCGAAAAAGCGTCGATATCACTCATGTACACCGCTTTTGTGGACACTCCTTTAGAAACTGATGAGGTACAGACCTGGACTAGAGAGAGAGTCGAAGTACCTAGTACTAAGGAAGCTTCTTCAAGGTGGGAGGACCAGATGTCATGGATCCCATTCAGGCTGAGGAGTGATATTCGTCTACTTGCATCGTAAACAGATACTTGGCTGCGATCTTGTGCTGACTTACCCCGTCAGATTGAGATTCAGAACAGCTATCTTTGCAGACGGACCAAAGGACGTAGCACTAGAAAAGAAATGTGAATCGACGTAGAAAGCAGTAAAAAGAGATTCCTGACATGCAACGAGCGCCAGATGTACTAATCGAGGACACCTACTTCTTCAATCAGGACAAGGCAAGTCCATCGACTAATAGCTTTAACAAACCTCTGATTCAGGTTGCAGGTTGACATCAGCCTGGAAGAGATCACTCTCAGAATCTGCGTTGGAGTATAGCCATCCTCGGCTGTCGCCAATGAGACGGTGAGTATTCCCGTTCAAGGTCATCGACTGTTGAATGAATAGTGGGAAAGATGTACTTTATATCGAAGAACGGCTGCTTACAGAAAAAGATTTGATGCGACCAAAAACAGGAACTTTTTTCTCCAAGACGCGTGTTGTATTGGCGTACTGAGAACAGACGAAATCGCTGCAATAGTTAGATTTTACTCGAGTCCATTGTGAGTAGTCATACTGAGAAGCTTGATATCTTTCGCTGATGCCACTGGATGTCCGAGTTGTTTCATTGGAATGCCACGAAGAGATGCGCCGGCGTTTGCGAGAATAGCTTGAATAGTCATCTGAGATTGAGACAGGCACTGGCTGAGGCAAGGGGTCCTTTGGCCTGGATGAAAGTGGAAAATATCGATTCCGTGATGTGTCGAAGTAGAAGCCTGGTAGCTCGACTGGCATACTAAAAACACCAGCAGTTAGCAGTAAGGTGTTTGCAATCGGATAATCGGATTCTCGGATCAACAGCTTTGTCAACAACCCATACTTGTCTAGGTCCAAAGTCAATAGTGCAAAGTCAATAGTGCAAAGTCAATGGTGCTAGGTGCTCAAGCGACATTGAATAAGCCGGCTACAGGGTTTTGCACACAACTATACCCGATTAACACGCCGCACATGGCTATCTGACGCGACAACAGCTAATCTGACACATCGCCACAACAACATTCTGTCATGTTATCTGCAAAATTCAACCGCTGGATTCCACTAACTATCCATAAGGTAGACTCGTGATGTTTCGGTGACCGCGGTCAAATAACATTAATATTCCACTTTTATCTCCCGCCGTCAAGTACTCTTGTCAGGATGTGCAATATGAAACGAGGAGCTTAACTCTCATGGATGAATGTATGGGAAAGAATGACTGCCGATGGCTCTGTATTGTCTCCGGCAATCCGCGCTCAAACTATAGTCGACCGAAATGAGCAACACTGATAGACCCATAGAGCTTCCACCGCCAGATACAGATGCGGACGATTCTGACGTTGAAGCCTAATTTAATTGAAGTACCCCGAAAGACAGTGTCCTAGAGCACAGAGCTTGCTCCGGGCAAAGCTAGATTGCACTCGTGTAGGTTATTGACCCCGGCGGCATCATCTAAGGGTCAAGTAAAGATTCCGCTCAGGGTATGCGGAAGATGGTCATTCAAGATTCCTATTTCCGACTCATATGCATGTTCTGGTCGCCGTCAGCAGTATGCATGTAATGAATGTATGATATTCGTGGACACGCAAGCGGATGAAAAGACCATTGTAATCCTGGTCTCAAAAGTAGATGTTTTCGCCGCCTTGGCTAATCGCTTGCCCTTGAGGGCTCGGATTTCACGCCCACGTAGAAAAGGCCACTTGGGTGCTTCTTCAGGAGAATTATTTCGAGTGATATTGGAGATGTAGTTAGGGTCGTAGGATCGCGCTTGTAACAACATATAAAACTTGGGGTTTGTGGGCGAGCAGGGAGTTCGGCGCCGCGTCCGAAATTGAAAATATCAATGGCTTGACTCGTCGTTGAGGAATTGGCCAAGTGTAGAATTTCTCGCCAAGCTGCCAAGGCAAGCGGCTTTGTTTGGTCAATGTTTTGGATGAGATCTGCTCAACAGTCTATCCCAGACATATCTCCCAGACAACCCATAGATTTCAGGAAAATTGGGCATGCATCATGAAAAAGTGTCTGCGTGTAGGGTCAAGCAAGTATTTTAGCTCGCGACGCAGAAAGAGGAATCATAGATGGGGTTCCCCTGAGGAGTCGGCAAAATGTTCAAGCTGATGTTTGAGGGGTGGAAAAATACTGCCCCTAATAATATTGAAGTCGTTGCATTGTGTATCCTCAGAGGGAGGTTTCAACAGGCGTACGCCTCTAATTTTGATGTTGCTAAGGAATAGAAGGCGACCATCAAAGGGAATTGCATGTACAAATATTTAAATCAAAGTCAGCGACCATTGAGGTTGGATCCAACACTCATCGACCGACAACGCTGCTCGTTGTTCTCGCCAGCGACAAGGCACCCACTACGGCATTGGTGCCGCCTCCGGGTATTCTTTACGACCATTCGATCATTGGCAGAGCACCCCGGTTTTTTTGCTAAACCCCATATGGCACATCGTTCCTCAGAGGCATTGCAGAATGTTGCTTCTATTCTCAACGTTCATAATAGCCAAACGGACGCTAAATCGCTGGCGAGTTTGCGGCATTCAACCCGCATTTTTGTCAAAGATCCACCACGCAATCAGCTTCCCGCTGGCCCAGCCGAGTTTATCCTGGTAAGCCATCACCGATTGCCTCACACGACTTGCTCTCTTGCGTCTGTGTCGGCTTACTCCTGATGGACGTCTGATGATATCCTCGTAGACCCGTTTCCCAGGAAATCTCGTTACTGATAGTCCATTTGCTATTTACATAACTCCAGGTAAAGGCCACGCTATTGTTCACAATTCCCCTCGTCGTCATCGACTCAGGATGGCGAAAAAACGACGCTCCTTGCAGTCTCTCTTTATTCCTTCGTTCCTTACCGCGCCATCTACATCACCTACCATAAGCGTGTTCAGCGCTAATGCCGCCGGAAGAGCCCGTTCTCGCTCCGTGGCTACACAACCATATGACCACCCGTCAAATGGTGCTATTACAACACAAATTCCCTTTCCCCAAGATCTCTCTCCGCCAGAATTTCTACTCGACGACGATCCTTTTGCCAACCTTTCGACGGTACCAGCCTTCATTACTCCATCACCTACACCTATGCCTATCCCTACGTCTATCACGCCGCTTGAAGCGTCATCTTCAGTACAGACGCCGCGATCGCCGCTCACACCTCAGAACCTGGATATCAAGCCAAGTTTCCTCTCATCCCCACCTCTCATTAGTCGACAATCCCTGCCTGGAATATCTCGAACGCTATCTGGACGCGCGCGTCCAGCGTACTCAAAACCAGCTTTCGCACCTCGACCTTCACTGCCCTCTCTCGATACCCTCGCCCGCATGAACATCGTTCTTCCAAGAAAGGCACGTGTATCAGGCGTCTTGCTACCACTACTAACTCCATTTGTTCAGGTTCGTAAAGGCCGGGTCGGTGCAAAACTACCCTTCGAGCCATGGGATCAACTCGGTGCCAGTCGGTCCTCTGAAGAATCATCTAGTAGCTCCCAAGAGACCTCGGCCCAGGGCCTGCCGCGCACCACATCTACCGATGTCGTATCAGGCTTAGGCTCACCGGAACCTTCTAAAGAAAATTCAGAAGGTGATACGACTTGCAGCGAGGAAGCTCCGTCGGCCTTTTCAAGTCGGGAGTCTGTAACTCTGTTCGCCATAGAAGACGAGGCGTCCTACAGTGCGGATTCGGAGATATCTCTGGATTCTCTAGATTCTTTGGACGACGATGATTACATCATATCAAATGAGTTGTCGTATCTTTCCCGTTCCACGTCGAATGCATCTACCTCCTCTATTTCGATCAGTTCGCCCGAATATCAGTGGCCACGTTTCAGCAACCCTAACGACAACAATTCATCTGCCGACGACAGCGACACTTCTTCACCTGACGAGTTCAGTTTCCCAGACCCTCACTTCGACTCCCACAATATCATCAGCTCCTATTGGTCCTCAGACGACCTTCTGGACTCCCTCAGTGGCGACGTCTCTGCTAGCGCTTTATATTCGGAACTATTCATCAAATCGGACATGAACTATGAACCTGGGACTTCAGCAGAAACTATCCGGCCATCTACATTTACTAAACTTCAAGACACGCCTTCCCTATCGCAGACTGAAACCACGATCGACGTTGCTGACGAGCTCGTTGACGGACATGGCAGGGAAAATATAAGAGGGGAAGCAAGTTTCGGCGGGAGATGGGGACAGTCGAGCGGATCGAACGTAAGACGAACAGACGGAAATAACGGGAGTGGTCGGACCAACGGGAGTAGCACCAACCGATCCGGGGGTCGTGGGGACGACGAAGACGAAGACGACAAACGCAGACGCATCAACTACTCCAAGTTTTCGACTCCATCGGATTCCGAGGCGTCTGTCTCTGACGAGGATTCAACTGACGACTATGGCGAACCCGCACCGAGAGAAGTTCCGATCTCATCGTCTTCTGACGATGATGTCCCGCTTGCTCAATGTATCCCCAACGCATTGAAAGCTCAGAACACGATACGGAGGAAAGTACAAGAAGAAAGGGAGCAGCGACGTGCGGCACGCGCTGCAGCTGCAGCTCGAGCTCGCTCATCTTCTACTCCTCGTGGAGTACCATCAACGCGTCTGCCAGGCGCAGTTGAGTATTCCCAAAGAGCCGTATCAAGCTCTCAGGAAGTAGCTTTATATGCGTCGAAGTCTCTACGACATGCGCCTCCTAAGGCACTCCCTGCTTCCGAGATGCAGCACTTCTCGCCTGAGGACCTTACGAGGAAGCTTCAAAACATGGAGATGAGGGAACTATCGTCATCCACAACACAGTCATCACGGCCAACTCGGAGAGAAGCTAGCCGCCCCAGAAGTGCCGGCCATAGTATGAAAGATCCTACATCTCCTGTGCTTGCATCTCCGACCAACGATCACAAAACCTTGCGCCCTTCACGCTCATTCCATCGACCTGAAGGCAGAAGATCCGAGGAACATCACACAGTGCCTTTGCCTCTCGACGCCGGGCGGAAACTTATGCGTAGTCTCACGCGAAGAGAAGACGGCCCAAGCACGGGCATACGATCGTTCTCAACACGCGCTCAAGATGAGAACTCGAGACCATCATTACCGAGGAGGTCAGGCGAGGAGCCTCGGAAAGTCACCAAGTATCCTGAGCCAAGATCAGCGCGCTCTTCATCAGAAATGGAGAGACCGCGTCGGTCGAGTCCGACACGACCACCGGTCCCGCCACTTCCATCTGATGCATACGCTATTTCTACTTCACCGCCTACTGCGCGAGGCCCTGTCGTTCAACAACGCGTATTTATCGGTGACATGCAGCGCTTTAACATGGTCGAAATTGGACCTTCAACCAGTGCTGGTGACGTCATAGACGTGGTCAAAGCCCAGGGTTCTCTCAAAGAATGGGCGGGAAGCGGTGGCTGGATGGTATGGGAGGTGGCCCAAGATTTCGGAATGGGTAAGCAATAAAATTCCTTCGGTCATGCTAGGCCACCATACTGACAATCATTCACGTTTCTACAGAACGTCCCATCAGGGATTTCGAACTTTTGTCTGATGTCCAAGCGTCCTGGAATAAGGACAAGCTGATGAATACGTTTGTCATCAAGTCGACTCCACTTGCTGTACCGCTCAGTCGTTCTGTAAGTGCCCTATCTGGTTTTGACGTGTTTCCAGGCAATTGACAATAAGTTACGCAATATAGGCTATGCCGAGCGCATCGCCGACTTATGCAGGTTACGTTGAATGGGAAAGTAAACGCGGTAAATGGA
Source organism: Termitomyces bulborhizus (assembly GCA_017580835.1). NCBI lineage: Eukaryota > Fungi > Basidiomycota > Agaricomycetes > Agaricales > Lyophyllaceae > Termitomyces > Termitomyces bulborhizus. The sequence goes on from JAGDQM010008503.1 coordinate 8,106, forward strand.
ACAAACGCTGGCTTCAACTTCGGGAACATTGTCTATGGCTCTCGAAACGAGATAATGTTGGTTGTTCTGATGTGGTCATTTCGTTGGCACTAACCTCAGAATAACTGTAGGGTCGAGACGACGTCCTTCTGTGTTCCCTCTCGAATTTCGACGCTTACTTCATTACTCGTCTCCACAAAGCTCCTCGGCCTTTTTCATTTGCCGTCAAGTCGACCGACAAGCTTTCTTTCTTCGAAAATACCGCAGATTATCTGCACATCTTCTCATGCGGCGAGAAAGAAGGAGCGGCTTGGATGGAGCACATTCTTCTAGCCAGGGTCAGTCAACTCTCCCGTAGACTCAGAGTCTGTTTAAATTACCTGACAACTCATCTCCAGTCTTATGTGTTGTATCAAGAGCGAAATGTTCTCTTTAATCCGAAGGCAGCTGGTGGAAATGCAGCCGGCGGGGCAGGAACATTATCGCGCGCCGGAACCCGCAAAGCGTCTTCTGCACATCGACCTGTGGCCCAGCCCCTCATCACTGGTGTTACTGCTCCTATGACTATTGCACAACAGTTGCAGTCCAGTGATGTATTTGAGCCTGGTTCTCTTTTACGCAAACATGCCTAAAATTTTACCTATCCTATGTATTTTTGTATTGATACCTTGTGTGGCTTCATTCCGTACCTTGTACTTGTAATGCCTATATCACTACCACCCAATTATCCTAACCCATATACTCCTTCTATGCCGATGACAGTCAAATTAGATTGTAGTATAAAAAGTACACAAAAGAAATAGTAAATGGAAATGAAATGTAGACAATTATTAGACCCTTAGTCAGAAGTCTTTGTCTTTTTCTTCGGTGGTCCAGCCTCCCCACTATCTTCGGCTTTCTTTTTCGGCTTAGGCTTGGGACGTGGTCTCTCTTCATCTACATCCATTGCGTCGTCCCGCTTGGGTTTAGACTTGATGGATGCCTTGGGCTTAGCCCCATCATCAACGTCCATCTCATCGTCCGACTTCTTTTTGGGCTTAGGCTTGGGCGCAGGCTTTTTCTTGGGTTTATCATCCTCAGCATCGCTCTCCTCAGCCTTCGTCTTCTTCACAGCCTTCTTAGAGCCGTCACTCGTTTCCTTCCCTTTACCTTTCACCTTCTTTTTAGTAGATATAATTTGACGGTCTCCACTGTCGTCCGAAGCAGTCACTGCGCCACCATCTTCCGAATCATCGCTATCGCTTGGAGAACCCGAGTCTGACGCAGATGCTTGGAAATCCTCTATAACATGTTATCAATGGCAGAACATCTTGGAGAGGGATTTGAGAAGCGCACCATCCTCCTCACTATCATCATCATCCAAACCACCCTTGGATTGTTTGATGCGGGGGCGATCATCATCCGAATCTACACTCTGCATTTCATCGTCATCGTCATCATCGCCTGCAGTAGCAGCTAAGAGCAAGTCCGCATCGGGGACCATCTCGTTCTTGACCTTGATCTTCTTGTCTTTTAAGTAAGTCTCTACCGGCTCGTGGTCTTCCTTGTTGATGGATGTGAAACTGTGCTCCGGTCCACTCTTCGTGATAATTTTCAAGTCGAAAGTACGGGCGGCGGCAGCTCCCATGCTTGCACCGACACGCGAAAAGATGACTTGATGCACATCGGCGATCTCGATGAGACTGGGCTGCTTGGAAACAAAGAATATGTATTTTTCGAGCAGGAAAAGATCGCCCTGAATGGCCTTCAGGTTAGCTTTTATGCCAGGATGACCGTCTCGGCTTTTGAATTGAGCATTAGAGTAAAGACAGTGAAAAAAAAATGCACACATGCCTCTGGAAGCTTCCGGATCCGATAATTTTTTTCTTCGTAAGACCACGGAAGACTCCAGACACTACCTCAAAGGTAGGGTCTTCATAATGTTTCTTCAGCTTGTCATACTTGGCGATCTCCTCTCTATACAATCATACCACTTAGTTTCTAGATCCAGAGCTTTTGAGACGATGCATACTCTGTCATATTCAACTCTGCAGTGATTTCCTCTTCTCTAGAGAACTGCATGACCAGATATTGATACCGTGTCTGGCCTTGCCCGATGGGGGACCTCAAATCAAGCTACAACAAATGTCATGTTGGACCGGAATCAGGTGAGTGGGGAATGAGGACTGACAATGAATAGGACATGCAGTTCATCCTTGGGCAGGAGGAACATTCGGTTGATATGATTGTAATCGATCTTATAATCGTAGGTTTTTCCTCTTAGTCGCAAGAATTCAGGATACATGTCCATGTCGTAGCGGCCACGCGGCGTCAGAACGAGGACCTCCTCGAAGCTCAAGATTAAGTCTCCAGGCTCTTGCCCAATGACGGCCTTGTCCTTTATCGTGTCATGGAAGACCTGCGCGGCACTTATCCCATCCTCTTCGTCATCGCCCTCGGCATCCGAACCTGAACTCTTAAGCTTCGTTTGGGTGCCCGGAACATAGAAACGAATTTCGACCATCTCATCGCCTGTGCCTTTTGCTGGTGTTTTCGAGGAGGACGAAAGGCTGGAGAATTCCAGCGAGACTTCATTGCGACCAGCCATATTCGAGTTGTGGATATGTGACAAAGGTAGCTCAAATGCGGTCTTGTCCGAAACCAAGAATGCCAAGTTGTTTCCTGTAGAAATTTAGTTATCAGAATCGTGGGCACTCCGTGAGATTATACCAACCTTGGAAGTCTGTGGTCCCCCAGTTCCATCCTTTTAAAGATACTTCCTTGGTCTCAAGAGTCTTTCCAAAATAATTTTTAAGCAAACTCGCGATTTTATCATGATCCTAAATAAAGAGATATAGATTTCAAGATGTTGGAAGATTTCAAACGGTGCATTTAAACGCACCTCGCGCAAAAAGCCGTCAAATTTCTCTGTGCGATGCTCCCTCTTGTCATCTTTGAGTCCTATGCGAAGTTGGAAATTGCGGGCGACACGTATCCATTGAGCCCAATCAATGTGATTCGCAGGTATTGCGATAACACCTTCCGAGTCCATGCCCTTCCAAGCCATACCACTTGATGCCACGCGAAACTCTGCCAAATTTCGTAGTCATAAGTTATGAGAGGTACAAAGAAGGATCTAAACGTACTGCCAACCTCTGGAGAGAGGCCATGGTATATTCTGTCGAATTGAGTAGTCATGGTTGAAGTGAATGAACGCGCCGCGACGGACCTTGAATTCGACGCGTCTGGGTTGTTATTACAATTTGTTCTTGGAATCCCAATATCTCGACCCTGCAATTTGGATTCATCCCGTTCCTCTTTCACTTTTCCTCTCACAACGTCAGAGTTTCAATGGACTCGTTAGAGACGCGTTCCAGAGGTGTCCAAGAAAGAACGTTCTGCAAATGGTGCTGATCCTACTGCTTTTCAATGTATCTCATACCGATCTCGCCTGTACGATAGGCTGAACACTAAGCTAGAGATGAATGGATACCCTCCCATGACCTCTCTGGTCAACGATCTGTCAGATGGCGTCCGGCTAATCCAACTCATGGTGCGGCCATTTGGTCAGAGTTTTTCTCTCGGCTTATCATCTAAACGGTCTCCTCGCAGGAGATCATGGGTATGGGATTGATTCATAAGGACGCAAAGATTGTTGAACCTTTTCCCTAGGTGATACCTCTCTTGGACGCTATAACAAAAACCCTCGAATGCGTGTACAGAAGGCCGAAAATGTAAACAAAGCTCTCGAGTTCATCACTTCTCGAGGTGTAAAGCTCACAAACATTGGCCCAGAAGGCAAGCCTAAAACTGCTTAAAACACCCCAGCATTATTGACGCCGGCCTAGATATCATTGACGGAAATTTGAAGCTGATTCTAGGTATGATTTGGACATTGATCTTGCGCTTTACCATCGCCGACATCAGGTATACCGTTGTTCGAATTCAAATATGTCGAATCTCATTCTACTATCAGTGAGGAGGGTCTTTCTGCCAAAGAAGGTCTACTTCTCTGGTGCCAACGAAAAACGGAGCCGTACAAGGAAGTTAACATTCAAGATTTTTCTTTGAGCTGGTCGGATGGACTTGCTTTGTTCGTGCGCTACGAGTTTTACTCTCTTGATGTCTAGATTCTGAACGCGCAGCCACCATTTTAGGTGTGCTTTGATTCACCGGCATCGCCCCGACCTTCTGGACTACGACAAATTGGACAAGGTATTGCGCATAGTTCCGATTGCCTCGAGCTGAGCTGAAGGTAAGTTCGCTTATAGGCAGACCGACATGGAAACACCGTCCTTGCTTTTACAATAGCAGCGGAGCATTTAAATATACCTGTAAATCTTCTCCATCACCTTCGACATCTAGCATGCTGACATGGATTACGCTTTTTAGCAATTGCTCGAAGTCGAGGATTTGTGCGACTCCAATCACCCGGATGAACGGAGTGTAATGACATATATCGCCAGTTTCTTCCACGCGTTTTCCTCCATGGGTAAGATACACATTAGTCACCTAATAAAGGATCCTACTAACAGTGTAGTCCAGATCAAGCAGAGACAGTATCGCGACGGGTAGAGAAGTTCGCGGAACTCATGCAGTCCGTCTGGGTCAGCCGAAATGACTATGAACGTCGAATAAGAATCGTAACGTCACACCATCATATTCCAACATATCTCTCTCATTTTTTGGACAGCTACTGTCCGCTTTATCTAGAACTCAATCTCAGTGGGCCGCTACAGTTTTCTCTGGCAGCTATATGGATGCAAAAGAGCTATCAATGGACTTCACTACCTACAAGCAGACCACAAAGCGAGCTTGGGTGACAGAACGACAGGACCTAGCTACTCTGTTCGGGAATGTGCAGACTAAACTCAAAACGTATGGACTCCGAGATTATGTTCCTCCGCCTGGACTAGCACTCTCCGATCTTGATGGGGCTTGGAAACGACTCTTGGCTGCTGAGGCAACTCGATCGAGAGCCATCAATGCGCAAATAAGGGAGTATGTTCACCGAGTTGATCTTTTGAAGCTAGCCGACTAACGAGAGGCCTAGAATAAAAGAGTCACTACGAAAGAAATTCGCAGATCTAGCAAATGATTTTGAGAGACGGTTGCATGCTATCTCTAATGAGCTGACGGCGATCGGAGGCACCCTAGAGGTTGCTTGTTTGTGTCATCATACAAGCCTGTATCCACTAACGCAATATCAACAGTCTCAACAAGAACAGGTGCAAGAAATACAAACACGATTGCCCGCCTTGAAAGTTATTCTGGCCGATGTTGCTAGCGTAGAGGCTGAGTGCGGAGCAGCGAACGTCGAGGAAAATGATTATACGGTCTTTACTTGTCAAGATCTCGAGTTCGAACTCGAATTGCTCAACCAGAGTGTTGGGCAGAAGATTGCCTTCATTGACAACCAGGTCTTTGGGTTTGTTGATTTGCACTGTTTTGCCGTCGGCTCATGAATGTCGTTCAGATTGTGTCAAGAAATATGACCAATCTCACTCCGGCGCAGCTTGAACAGTTCGAAAGCGCGTTCCGGTACTTCGATAAGGATGAAACCAATACACTCAGCTTGCCTGAAATGACCGCAGCACTCGCCAGTCTGGGTATCGTATACACTGACGAGGATATGGTGCTTATCTTCGAAGATTTGGCCCAGGCGTATGGAGCAGTGACATACGAAGCCTTCATCAACCTCCTTGTAAGTTGTTTATACCATTGTTCACACTACCGACTTCTCTTTGCTCCGTAGGTTGACATCACCGAGGATCAAACGTCACCAGAGCAGCTGCGCGAGGCGTTCCGGGGAATCGCGACCGACAAGGTGCGTAGTGCGCAGACAATCGTTCGGATGACTTACGAATGTATAGCCTTTTGTGACGGAGCTCGACCTCCGTATTGCCCATCTTCCCCAACCCGCGATCGACTATCTGCGCGAGGCAATGCCAAGTACTTCCAACGAGACTGGAGAGCCTGAGTATGATTATGAGCGATGGCTGGACGACGTATTTGCATAGTCGGCACAGATTTTGGGTAATGAATTTGAGACATCTCGGTAGTACATGAGCCAATAAACACTTTTTGAACCCGTTCGGCAGACGTCCGATCATGATAAGAGGATCAGGCGTGTGATCGCAAGTTGTTTCAACTCAGCCACATATAAGCTCTCTTTCTTCCGCTAATTGTACCTGCGCATCCGCTTTCTCTCACGAAATGGTAAGTGCAACAACAGTTCGCGTACATTCATTCAAGAAGCTAACTCAAATCCAGGCTTCTGGCGTCGGCGTCAACTCAAATTGTCTTGAAGAATTCCAGGCCCTCAAGCTCAAAAAGACGCACAAATATATCATCTTCACGCTGTCGAGCGACTCGAGGGAGATCATTGTTGAGAAGACGTCTTCCTCCACCGAATACGATGACTTTATTGCCGACTTGCCCGAAACAGAATGCCGATGGGGAATCTACGATTTTGAGTTCGAAAAAGAGGGCGGTGGCAAGAGGAATAAGATCACCTTCGTCTCTTGGTATGTTGAGAGATCTTCATATTGACCGTTCTTCGCACTTTTTGCGCGTCGTACTTTGTGTGCTTGTCGTTGTGTTAGCTGATCTGCGTTTCTAGGGCTCCTGACTCCGCTAAGATCAAGCAGAAGATGGTTTTCGCGTCTTCCAAAGATGCCCTGCGACGCACTCTTGTTGGTGTTGCCGTAGAGATTCAGGGTACCGATTACAGTGAAGTTGCATACGAAAGCAGTATGTTCTCGTTCCCTCACCCTTCTTCGATCTCAATTCAGAATCACATCGATAGTTCTCGACAAGGCGAGCCGTGGAAACTGATTGGCCCGTCTCTTCTATAAATCTTGTATCTTATGCTGTGACCCGAGCCTACCCCAGTACCCGTCTTTCACAGGACAAATAGCCATTCCAATTATCTTCCATCGATTTACAGCATTGCCTTTGAATTCAATGTAGTCCCGTCGCCTAGAGCAAATAACGCGTTAACTTCATCGACTTCTCACAGAATGTCCGATGTACTCAAACGTCCACTTTCTCAACGTTTTCGCGGGAATTTTTGCTGTACATGTCCAGCGAGAATTCTTTGCGATGTCGTTATCTGCGCTTGTCCTCGGCCCCGGGCCGAGCTGGCTTGAAATAATAGATTCGTGATCATTCACTATTATGAGTACTCATTGAGGATCCAACCATGGGCTTTCTTTTTGCTAACCGAACATATTCTGGATATCACAGGAATAGCACCCTCTGTTAAAATCGAGATTAGCATTTCAAAAAAATTCGGGGCATGAGGAATGGGCGTAAAATAATGTCATTGTCTGCCCCATTTATAAAGATAAAAAGCCATAACAACAAGTTGACAAGGTAGTGGTGCAAAAAAGATCTCGTTCGACGAGTTAACCTCCAAAAAGTATTGGACTTGTTGTTAGACATTCATGGCCAACGTGGGGATCGAACCCAAGACCTTCGCGTAATACATAAAGGATATTAGCACGACGCTCTAACCAGCTGAGCTAGTCGGCCTATACAACAATTATTTGAACAGTTTTTTACATAGGAACTCGCCTACTGATGGTCAAGGGCGTCTCTCACCCACTGTGTAGATCATATTATTTTGAGGACTGCTAAAGAGGCACAAAATTGGGCAAGATGGAAACAGCTATCGAGATTAACACCGAACAATATGATTTTCTGGAAAATCAAAGAAACATCACTGAACGAGAATCGTTATTTATTGACTCAAAAGGGGAGAATTTATCGATTCAAATTTATGGCCAACGTGGGGATCGAACCCAAGACCTTCGCGTTATTAGCACGACGCTCTAACCAACTGAGCTAGTCGGCCTTGATTTTGTGCAGAAGATCGCGAATGTCTGTGTTGTATATACTCAATCGATGCGACACTCAAGTAATATCAGTCTATCGTTGAAACATCTATGTCTAGTTATCTAGCTGAACTAAGCATATCGCACGCATGGACTTCCATGGATGTAGTCAAGCATCACGTCTCAAAGCTTTTGGCGCGCAAAAACGTGGATATGAGCAAGATCTGGGACACTCTGTAATCTCTAT
>JAGDQM010008505.1:0-15829 GCA_017580835.1 Termitomyces bulborhizus
CATAGTAAGATTGTAAGGACTAGTCATTATAGATCTTTTGATTATTTTTCTATTCAATTTAATATCTCTTAATTCTATAAGGTCAGATTCACTTAATTTATATCTTATTTTTTCTAAAGCATAATTATAGAAATTTTATGGAAAGTCATCTTTAGGCTCTCTGTACAGACTGTCTTAATAAACATTAACATTGCTTGTTAATTCTGTCTCTAAAGTTAAAGCAGCAATATGTAGGATACCCCTCCGAAGGACAGCTAGCCTCTAATCAAATAGGGTAATATATTTTAGTATTAGGTTTATTCATAACTAAAATTTTAGCAAACATTATACTAAAAAATTGGAACGGTTCAGATATTCTGTCTATATTATTTTAAGAATATTTGATTCTGATTCTGATTCTGATTCTGATTCTGATTCTGATTCTAGTAGGGGATATACACAAGAGGTATTGGATCGGGTAACGATAGACATGGTTAATATGACCTACCCCCCCCTCCCCCAATATAAGGAAATTGTTGTCACATATTTTGACAGGCCAGCAACTTTGGCAATGGCAATGGCAAGGCAATGGCATTTTGAGGGCAATTTTGACAGATGCGGATGCAACGTGCTAATCCTGCATTCATCCACTCACCACTGCCTGCATCTATATACCCATCACTCTGAGACCAAGCATCTGAGAAGCTAACTACAGAAGCCCTGTACAAATATCCCTATTACATGCAAATTCTGCTTAGAGGTGCACTGAAAATATAATATACAGTGTCATCTTCAGGAGAGACACCCATCTTGGAAATCAGCTCATGCTCCTGCTGAGGTTGAGAGTTTTTCCAGCAAGATCTCTATCACTCATGAGGAGGAGACAAGGCTTGGGATACCTGATGGACTTGTTGGACATTCTATATTCAGAGCAAATGCACCTGATGTGTGCCGTTCACAAAATCTTCCCCAAATTTATGATTCTCATGGTGAATCTCCTCATCAACCTAGATATCTGGAAAGGCAGCCTATACATCCTAAGCTTATAAATATATCCTTGCCTGCTCCTCAGGAGCCTACATCTTCAACAAGAACACAGGAGAATGATGTATTTTACTGATTGTTGTAAATCATTTATATATATAATGTCAGATTATAACTCTCAACCATTCATATCTATCTCAAAACTCAAGAGAAATCTAAATACTGTAAATTATTCAAAGTGTTCATCTGATAATCCTGTATTTATCGAGATTCATCGTATTAAATACTGTATTTATTGAGATTCATCGTAATTTAAGTCGGAGGTTCAATCTAGGTGATTACCGATGTTGTGCCGACATCAGCCGATCGAAATCGGAAAGTGCCGTTACCTAATGCAGAACGAGATCGAATGTCCACATTCGCCCGATCTGACACCCCTTGGGTACCTGCCTAAAATGGAACACGCCGGAATTGCACACGACGAACCAGTCGGACTACATTGCTCAGAGTGGACTAGGCTCTGGCAACTACCGGTCTTTCAAACTCCGTAGCGGGGAAACCCGACCCGCGAATGAGCAAAATTGCAAATTCCTTGATATTTCAACCTACTGTGGGATGCAAACATATTAGACCTCACTTCCGTGTCCCACATCTGTGCTAACGTCTAGAACAAAATAGAAGAAGTATTTGTAAGAATGTATAGGACAAAGAATGATTGTAACAGGATGCAGATATTCAGAAAACGACAAGCAAAGGAGGCAAAGGAACGACAGTTCCTGTTTTATAGTTTTTTTCTGCCTCTAATTAGTTCTTGACATGCTCTTATGATTTTCTGTGCAATTTTTAATCTATATTCACACGTTCCTTTAGGCATTATATGGTGTCCTATGTTCCTGCTTAGACCTGATTTTATGTAATTGCCCTTACGTCCCATCGGATATGACGGGTGTTGTGTAGATTTTCTCCTATCTCATCGGACAAGGTCACACATAGCATGTGCGAATCGAGAGGCATTTTCGCTATCTAGTGGATACACTTGGACTGTCATCCATGGAAAATTCGCCTGCGTTGGATTGGATATGTCGCATTCCTTCTCTCGACAAGCTTGGGGCTGTCGTGCCGACTGAGTTAGACTCAGTCTTTATAGCGCAGGATTGGTTTTCCTCTTTCGCTAGGCACATTGGACGCACCGAAGAAACGCTTAAGTTGCTGCACCCAGATGCTCTCTGGAGGGATTTGCTGGCCTTGACTTGGGACATACGTACTTTTGAGGGATCCCAGAGAATCAAAAATTTCTTGGACAAACGGAACTCGTCACCAATGCAAATGCGTGGGATGAAACAGAACGAGTTCATTCAATTGCAGAGGCCTTATCCTGATTTGATCTGGATTTTGAGTACATTCGAATTTGATGTCGACATTGGCCATTGTTCTGGGGTCTTTCGCCTCGTTCCCACCGCATCAGGAGAGTGGAAAGCGTTCACTATCTTCACGAATCTCGAGACTTTGGCCCAGTATCCTCCAGCGATTGGCCCATTTCGTAGCCGCCAAGCTGTGTCAGGACTCTCGTGGGCAGAAAACGTATGTCGCGAGAGAGAGATGCAATACAAGGATCCGTCTGTTTTGATTGTAGGAGCAGGACAAAGCGCTCTTTCCCTTGCCGCGAGATTAAAATACCTCAATGTTCCGACTCTGATGATAGAAAAAGATCATCGAATCGGTGACACTTGGCGACGAAGATACGATGCTTTGTGTCTCCATTTTCCTGTCTGTGAGCTCTGTTCCAATAGCGTCATGACCGCTGGATTAATCCAGATGCAGGGAATGATCATATGCCTTACCTTCCGTAAATTATTCCTTCGAATAGGAAGTTTGCAACACTCATAGGATGGGACCATCTCCAGCTTTCCACCCACTTGGCCAGTATACACACCTTCTCTCAAGGTTAGGGTACCATCGCTTGCGTCAATTTGATCGTTTCATCGATTCTATTAGATGGCAGAATGGCTGGAGAGCTATGCGACAATCTTAGAGCTACCTGTCTGGACGTCATCTATCGTGGAAACCGCTACGCAACTTGAGAGTCGTAAGTGGTCCGTGTGTGTCCGGAGAAAGGATGGAACACTGCGTGCATTTGTAGTCAATCACTTGGGTTGAGTCGCATTCTCCTCTTCTCCTACCTCCTGCTGAATAGGACTCTTGTAGTCTTTGCTACAGGCATTGGCGACGGGCACCCTAATATACCTGACATCGGGAAATCTGTAGGTATCGAGATCCTTGTCTTTTCATGTGTGTTTCAATACTTGACAGGATCTGTACATGGGAGTAACGTTGCACTCTTCTCAGTATCGCCGCGCCAACGAATACATGGGGAAAAAAGTCCTTGTCATTGGTTCTGGTAACTCAGGTTGGCTATTAATGCGGAGCAAGGAATACATGTTCATCTTTTTCAAGGTCATGACATTGCTTCAGATCTTGCGAGAAACAATATTGGTGGGTTCAAGCTCAATCCACTGTAGCCATTATTCCCATCTAGCTTCAGACGTCACCATGTTTCAACGAAGTTCCACCTTTGTCATGAATCTGGATCGACAATGGAAATATCTTGGCGGTGGTGAGATCGGCACCATTTTGAGATTTTCCATTCCGATGAGCCTACCTAGCGCTTTACAATGAGGGAGGACCATCCTTGGAGCTTGCTGACATTCTGTCCCATTCTATTCCTCACCTCTTGATGGAGGGTGGGTTGGCACAGCGCTCAACAAAAGCCATCATTGAGGACTACTCGTAAGCATTCTTGAACTATCTGCATAGGACATCTTCGATTCTTTAGGGATACCCTTGCCAAATTGAATAAGGTCGGCTTTAGGACCAGCAGTGGAATTAAGGAAGCTGGTATACTCCTGCAAATCAAGGAGCGAGCCGGAGGACATTATTTCGGTAGGTGTCTGATTTTACGGTGTTGGAATTAGTATCTTTTCTCAATGGTTTCAGACACTGGAGGAAGTCAACTGATAATCGACGGAAAAATCAAACTCAAGAATGATAGCGCTATCAGTGCCTTCTATCAAAATGGCATTGAATTTGTCAATGGCAGCAGGGTAGAAGCGGATGTGATCATTTATGCGACAGGGTAAGTTTGGAAATATTCAACCTTTCAATAGTGTGACTGGTGCAGAGTCGGAGATATACGAGAAGCCGTCCGACAAATCTGTGGGGATGAAGTAGCAGATACTTGCCCCAGGCTAATGGGTGTTAACAATGAGGGTGAAATGAATGTCTATCGTCATTTACACCGCATCGGCTTTTGGTTCATCGGAGGTATGTCGGAGAGTTTTCATCTCATATGTTAGATTTCATGAAGATCATCCAGGCAGTTTCCAGGCAAATCGCTTTTACTCGCACCATTTAGCCCTGCGTGAGTTTCGTTTTTCATAGTCAGAATCATCACGATTGTTACATTACCACAGAAATCAAAGCTATGGAAGAAAATATCCCGACTGAGCGGTACATCTAGATGTATTTCTCTTGTAGATAAGCGGGAGAGAGAAGATGGTTATGAGATATCTAAGTCTATTGATGAATACATATTGTATATGGTTGGTGAAAGAAGAACGCAAATGACAGTTAGGCCTGGTGTCATTGTCCGGATGCCGAGGGTCATGACCTGATCACTTGGTCATTCAGTAGGATGTTGGCAGGATGTGGAATATCGGCAACGAATATATATATTGATGGTCATATGAAGCCTAGAGTTAATAAGTCGAAAAATGTATATTGAGTATTTGTTGAATGATGAGTAATCATACCTGGAGTTAATAAGTCGAAAGATGGCTTAAACTCCAGTAAAAGAAGGCACTATATACTCCTATTTTACTTAAGAGACATTGCTGAGTAATTCATGTCTCATACTGACGAAATGTAAGTAATGTATGACCGTACGAATTGACGCATTAATTTGAATAGAACGACGTCACCTTCGGAGTTCAACGACGTTATCTTCGACACAGGAATTACCGTAGATATTTAGTACAAATAATACGGCTGTAGTGGATGAGAGAACCTTAGTGACCATATATGGGTCAATCAATTTGCAAAGGCCAATTAGTGACTATATGTAGAGACCGCTCCATTCACTGGGTGCAGGGTATGATGTTTTGGTCAAACACTGCAAAAACATGGGAAAAATAATCCAATTGATTTCAAAATTTTCTTGGGATATTTCTGTCAAAACTATAGAAAGAATATTGTAAAAAAAAAACTAAAATTGTATTTCAATGGTATTTGTAATACAATTTAAAGAGAAATGAGGAGAAAAGTTATACTATTTACCAATTTTTTGAGACAAATTATAATGTTTATTGATTCTTTGACAATGAACATTTTAATTTCTTTCTTTATTTCTCTTTGAATTGTTTTGCAAATACCATTGAGATACCATTTTAAGTTCAGTTTCTAATTTTCAGAGAACCATCCAAAGAAAATTTTGAGGTCAATTAAATTATTATTTACATTGTTCTGCAAAAGAACATTTTGTTCACTGGGTGCAGGGTACAATGTTCTTTTGCAGAACAATATAAAATATGGTAAAAATAATCCAATTGACTTCAAAATTTTCCTTGGATGTTTCTGCAAAATTAGAGAAAAAATATTGTAACTATGGTATTTGCAAACAATTCAAAGAGAAATAAGGAAAAAATCATAATGTTTATTTATTGTCCTCGAAGAGTCAGTAAACATGATAATGTGTCGAGCACAATTGGTAAATATTTTCCTTATTTCTCTTTGAATTGTATTGCCAATACCATCTTTAGGTTTGGTCACAATATTTGTTTCTATGGGTTTGACAGATATATCCAAAGAAAATCTTGAAATCAATCGGATTATTTTTACCATGTTTTTACATTGTTTTGCCAAACCCTGCACCAGTAATTTCAATGGTATTTGCGATACAATTCAAAGAGAAATAAGAAAAGGAGATTATAATATTTAAAAATACGGCCAAAATAATTCAATTGATTTCAAAATTTTCCGTGGATGTTTCTGAGAAAAGAATATTGTAACTAAACCTGAAATGATATTGAAATGGTATTTGCAAAACAATACAAAGAGAAATAAAGAAAAAAAAATTATAATATTCTCACAGAATCAATAAGCATTATAATTTGTCTCGAACAATTAGTAAATATGAGATAATTTTTTCCCTTATTTCTCTTTGAATTGTATTGCAAATACCATTAAAATACAATTTTAGGTTGGGTTACAGTATTTTTTCTATGGTCTCGACAGAAATATCCGCAGAAAATTTTGAAGTCATTTGGATTATTTTTACCATGTTTTTTTTACCTTGTTTTGCCAAAGAACATTGTACCCTGCACCCAGTGATATCTGGTATTTCCACAGCTCCCCTCTAGTTTTCAGCCTAGTATGTATTTTTAGTACCACATACACAATTTCAGGAGCACAGCGGGGCGCCTACATACCCCCAATCTTGTCAATCTCTGGATATTTTACATATCTATCTGTACATGTATACTTATACTTATTACACGCATATTCAGATTGCGGGACACGTATAATATGTCTAGATATATACAAGCAAGCCTTGTCTCCATATTTCTGGGGTTCACAATACTCATATCATCTGTATAGGTGTTTATCACACCTAAAGGACTTATCCATCAGTTAGCCCGCTTTACTTGAGCATTAATCTTGACGATCTTTACTTGAGCATTACTCTTGACGATGCCGTGTTCGACAAGCCATTGTTTGAGTTGTGAATCCGACCAAGTAGAATACACTGATTCGTTCGCGTCGTAGTAGAATGTCTGCATTTTGTCAAGAGGATATTCACGAGAATATGGAGCTGGAGGAGCAGGCGAAATGATGTTGTGAGAGACAACGTTGTGCTACGACAGATGATAAAAAAATACCTTCGTCAAAGATAAATGCAATATACAATATAGGAATCGCTCCAGGCATGGATAGACAGAATCCGTGACCTTCACGTACGAATCGTACATTAAAGCCAGAGTATCATTACGGCCTTGCTTCTCGAGTACAACTCCTTTAGATTCTAGGTAGTTCCTGAGCTTTGGCCGTCAGTGACAAGATATGCTGTCACCTGATCATTCTTTTCCTTTTTCAAACCCCCATGTCCACTCCTCCCCGTCCAATCGTTTTCATGGATATAAACATCGGCGAAACTCCCGCAGGTCGTCTAAAAATGGAGCTTCATACCGATATCGTACCAAAGTATTTCTGGTTCAACGAGTCGCAAGGCACGCGCTCATTTCCTCATCCCAGGACCGCCGAGAACTTTAGACAGTTGTGTACCGGCGAGTACAGGTAGGGTCCTTCTCAACGTATCAGAATATAATCTCCAGCTCAATTGAAGGGTAAATTCCCGTCCTCAAGGGTACAAGGGTGCCACATTCCATCGGTGCGCATCATCTTTTCTCCCCGAATTCACCATTCTTAATCATCAATGCAGAGTGTAAGCATTGTCTGTTACTTTGTGGCGCCTCCAGACGACAACACGTCTTTGTTTGCAGTGTGCCCAATTTCATGTGTCAGGGTGGCGATTTCATCAAGGGTGACGGCACAGGCTCCTTCTCCATCTACGGCGACAAATTTCCAGTACGTCTGTCGCTTTTGCTTTCTGCCACGGGCTTACTCATAATCTCCAGGACGAGAATTTCAAAGAAAAGCACGTAGGGCCTGGTCTTTTATCCATGGTACCATCTTCCTTCCTTCCTTCTCCCTCAACAACTCTCCTTCCCGTCTCCGCAGGCAAACTCGGGCCCCAACACCAATGGCTGCCAATTCTTCATCACCACCGCAAAATGCGACTTTCTCGACGGAAAACACGTCGTCTTCGGCCATGTCATCGACGGTATGCTGACCCTACGCAAAATCGAAAATGTAGCCACTGGTCCGAATAATAGACCCAAACTTGTTGTAAAGATTACTGGTGGGTGGGTGATTACTCTTTGTTTTGGTGGTTGCTAATAATGAATAGAGTGCGGCGAGATGTAATGAGTTAGTTTTTAATGTTGTTGTAGATTATGACAATTTAAGCTTGAGTTGAGAAAAAATATTACCGCGTCTCTTCGCGTGGGAGTCGAACCCAGCTTTCGCGCGCATAAACTATGACAGGCACGTGTACTAACCGATATACTAGCAAAGAATGGGTGTTTTAATGTGCTGATGCATATACGATGTGATGCGGCGTGGAAACGACGCTTGCGTGTATATCATCATTGATAGGTGCTATTTCCTTTTTGGGAATTACCTCTATTCTACTATGTTCAGCCACACTCACACTCGATCGGTATTTGCTAATCTTTGTTCTTTTTTTCTTAGAATATTTTTCATACACAAACAATGCCCCTCAGTCAGCTACATTACCAAGTGTGACTGAGGGTGAGCCAATTGCTTTACTTACACCACTATACGTTACTTACTGATTACTCTAGACTAAAACTGTGTTTTATCTGCAGATAATAAATTACTCAGTCAACTACATTACCAAGTGTGACTGAGGACTAAAACTGTGTTTTATCTACAGGTTATAGGCCCTGTTAGCACTACTACTTTGTTGAGCCCCTTGCTCTGACACACAACTCCCACAAACACACCCCACATATGTACACACAACAAAAAATGACATCCACAAACTTGTCAAACCTGCTGGATTTCCCTAAGCAGGTCCACTTTGATGGAACAAACTATACCACTTTCAAAAATTGAATCTTGATAGTGGCCAGGGCATGTGGTGCTCGCAATTACTTAGACAGAAAACCAAAACCCTCCATAGAACCTGAGGAACAAAAGGCGCCTGTATCTGAGGTCAAATCTACCAAGTGGTCATTGAAAAATCCCTCCCTAGAGGAATGGGAAGGGAGAGATGCCTGGGCACTGGGACTAATCATATACAACACTAAAAACCTGGTCAGATTGGGAACCAAGATGGATGGAACAGCAGCAGAAGCATGGGCAATGCTTACCAAAAACTATGGAGTATTCTCAGAGATTGCAGCAATGGATGCTGAGAGATGCCTGCAAGCCATAGAATTCTCAGATGGCATGGACTTCCTGAAGCACATGGAGGACATGTGTAATGGGTGGATTTTGTAGAGTATGTCACACCTGTAACAGGCCCTAGCTTTATCCTTACTATTGTCCATACACTGTATAGTTGCCACTTCTCGCTATAGAATTGGGTCATACACACTTTGGACTGAGGATTGAAGCTCACCACCTGTAACTCTATTACAACATGCAAGAGAAATGGAAGTTAGCTAGCAAGAAGGGAGCAAAAATCAAAGATGCAACCTTCCAAACTATCTTAATGGCTTCACTCCCAGAATCCTGGAATGCAGTCATTACAGGACTTTATGCAATGAAGACTACAAAATATATAGTAGCAGCACTTACCATCCATTGGGACCAACTCATCCTCCAAAAGCAGAAAGCTGGGATCTCCACAATGGCCCTGCAGGCACAGACCAACCAGACTAAACCAAAACTGGTCTATATAAACCTGAACTGTTGATAGTTGGGACATGTCATCAAAAACTGTTACTGGAAAGGTGGAGGAAAGGAGGGTCAGTTCCCATCAAACTTCAGGAACAAGACAAAACCCACCAAAATGTCTACAACCAAGCCTCAGGCTAACTCTCTGGCTGCAAATGTGGCAGCAACAAATGACTAACAAACAAGGTACCCTAGGCAACTTATGCCCTGTCAGCAAGACTACTAGATAAAACCAAGCTAGAAACAATAAAATAAGTGGGAGCAAACATTACTTGGATCCCAGATGTACCAATATATGTGGATTCAGGCACCACCAATCACTTCTTTGTTAATCAGAAGGTATCCACAGACTTCAAGGAACTAGCTACCCCAATAGAGGGTTGCGCAGCACCCAAGGGAGTGATGTTCTGAGTAGTGGGGCAAGGCACAGTTAAACAAATCTGCAAAATGGATAATGGGTCATTGGAACTGATATTTAGAAATGCTCTCTATGCACCAGATCTGGCATCAAATCTCATCTCAATTAATTGGTTTGACAAAGCCAGTTTTAATGTAGTCTTTGGTGGGGCTCAAGCTTGATTCCAAGACCAACATAGTAGAGAAGTACTCTGTGGCTCAGGGAACAGAGGAGTTTAGACTCACATGCTACCTTAATCGCCAAGTCTCAGCTCAAGTCAACATCACTCAATATGTGGCACCATTGTTTTGGCCATGCAAGCATAAAAACAGCCAGACATGTCCTAGCAAATGATCTGGTAGACAGACTAGTCATAAGAGGTGACCTCAACATACCAGGCCTATGTGAAGACTGCGTGTATGGTAAGCATGCTGCAAGACCATATGACACTGAGGTCTAACCAGAGGGTGCCTTAAACAAGTATGTCCATGTAGACCTATGGGGCCTATCAAGTGTGTTGTCCTTGGGAGGGGCAATCTACATGATGGCAGCTATAGATGGGGGATCTTTGCATATGTTGAGGTACTTCTTACTGAGGAAGGATGTGGCAATAAGGTTGGCAGCATTCACAGCATACCATGTCAAGTCCAAATGTTAGACTGGGAAGAAGCTGAAGCTGGTCTGGGTGGATGCAGGACAAGAATGGGTCAATGAGTTGTGGGCAATGTACCATGGAAACCATGGCATAGTCTTAAAAATCACAATCTCATATGCACATGTGCAGAACAGGCTGGCAGAACAAGCAAACCATACAATAATTGAGGGTGTATGCTGCATGCTGGCAGAAAGCAGCTTACCAAAGGAGTTATGGGCAGAGGCAGCGGCAACACAAATATACATAAGAAATTTACTTCTATCAGCTTGGCATCCTGGCACAATACCAAATGAGGCATGGATAGGCTATTAGACAATGCATAGACCACCTACTACCATGGGGGTGTCTAGCCTAGGCAAAAATCCCTGAGGAACTGGGTGAAGACTCAACTGGTGGGCTATACAAATGGAGGCTACTAGCTTTATAACCAGGGGTCCAGATCAGTTGTCACTTTAAGAGACATTATATTTGATGAGGGAGTAGGACATAGATCACTGATAATCATAAATAACTCTGAGGAAGAACCTCCTGTCCTATCCACTATACACAGACTGCCTACACCACAACCTAGCTAAGTGGTAGCTCCCATTCAGCAACTCATAGCACTTGGTTAGTGACTAAGAGTTACTTGCAGGTTGCAGAGGAGGATTTTAGTGAGACATGGGCAGTGGTGGTCTGTCTAAGTCCCTGAGAATGTCAGCCACAGTGGCGGTGCAGGAGGGTCTGGAAATTTGGCAGGTCAACTTTGTCTCAGCCTACTTGAACAGCATCCTGGAACATGATATGTACATGCATCTCCCATCTGGTTTTTTTTGGGGGGGAGGGTAAGCTGGCACTACTCCAAAAAACCATCTATGTATTGATGCAGGGAGAATACAACTGGTACTGGACTTTGGATGACACATACATGGACTTAGGATACCAAAAATTGGGAGCCAATCCATGAATACATGCTAGGAAGGTCAGACAAGAGATCACCATCACTAACACTTTCAATGACAACACTTTTGGATTATCATCATCCAAGGCTGGTGCAACTCTGGCTAAGAAAGAGCTAGCAACAATTTACAAAATAAAGGATCTTGGCAACCCCAAATTTATCCTAGGCATGGCCATACATAGAGACCAGATCACTGGAGCCATCTCACTCTCCTAAAAGGCTTACCTCAAGCAAGTCCTTGAGCAATTCAACATGACAGACTGTAATCCCCAACACACCCTGCTACTATCAGGCATAGTCCTTACAAATGAAATGTCCCCAAGGGACAAAGTTGAGTGGATGTTTATGAAGGACAAGCCTTACTGCCAGCTTCTAGGAGCCCTTATGTGGGCTCAGGCAGCCCAGACCTAACATTTGCTGTGGCACTTCTAGCTTGCTTCCAGTCAAATCCTGGCCTTGCACTCTGGAAGGCATCATTACATGTGCTAGCATACATCAAAGAGACTCCTCAAGCATAGGATCCTTGTGTTTTGGAGATATTATAGGGAGGTCCCAAGGGTCTCTACTAGACAGAGAAGAGTGGCAAAACACATTGCTATTCAGCAGAGTACGAGAGATAATACTATCTCTCAAACTCTGGAAGGGTATATTAAAGTCTATATAGACTTCTTGGAGCTGGAGGTCTAAGAGAACCTCCAGAGAAAGCAGAGTCAAGGATTACAAGTATCCTCAGATTAGCCATCTCTGCTCCTACAGGCTAACAAGTCTGTGGTATGGTCTCTGGGAAACAAAGTGTTCACAATACTCCAGACATCTTAGCAGCCTGGGGAAACTCCACAAGCTTTTCAGCCAAACAGGCTGTGATAGAGCACCAGTGGAATGTAGCATTAGGGGTAATTACCCATAATTATGCTATGCCCACTGAGGAGGGATCCATTTTTACAGTGGATCCTATACATGAACTCAGCTGTGGAGCTAGGCCACAGATGTAATGCTTTGTGCTATGGTAGCCTTACTCATACAAGCTGTAAGTCAGAACCTGTCTATTGGGTCTGCCTGTGGTGTGTGAAGTAAAACTATTAAGGTTACCTAATAGTAGCCTCAATTATATATGTAAAATAATATCAATAAATAAAATAAAAGAATATTATTTTTTACTTTTTTAAGAGGTAATGAGGTGACCTTGTTACACTCCTCCCTTTTGAGACTCTCAAGGTCTCACTACACTATGTTTACAAAGAGCTGAATGAATAAAGGGTGGGAAATGGTGTCTCAACTCTGGCTGATTGAGGAGCACAGGTTGGCAACTCCTGTTGAATTGAGTCAAGTAGTAGGATTAAATCCTATAATGTTTTATCTGTATGTTAACCACAATAAGTGATTAACAATGATTCTATAAGGGACTGCTATAGTCCCTCAACATGTATTAGCTTTCCTAGATCACTAGGATCTGTGACTATCTCATCCCATTATTCCACCATAGTGGCAGGGGCACCCTCAACAGTTGGAGCTGTCACAGGTGCCTGTAGTTCAGAAGGGGCAATGTTGGCCACCACTTCACTAAGCACCATTTTTGTAAGGGGACACCCTTTCTGAGCCCCTACACTCCTTCTCTTCCCCATACACTCCTTCTCTTCCTCATACACTCATTCCCCTTCCCATACAGTCACTCTCCTTCCCTTCTTCCCTTTCCTCTTTCCCCTTCTTTCTGTCTCTGTTCCTTTATACATTACCTGTCCCTTATTGTCTGCTTTTCTGGTCACATGACCTTTGAGCATTCTCACTTTTTCACTGGTTATATGACCAATCCATTCCCTGGCAATGTCTAGGTTTTCATTATTTCTTTCCCACACCTTTTTTAGTGGCTTCTGTGTACTAGCTAGTTCTGTACACTGTAGCCACTTGCTAATACAACTTTGGATATCCCTCTGCCAGTTGTGTCAATTCCATAGCTCCCTGAGGTTGCCCTTACAATTTTGCCAGATGGGATAGGAGGGTCCACTCTAGAAGCACTTAGGCTTCTAGCTCCTGTTGAGTTAGATGAGGCTTAGGAAGCCTCAGGAGAAGATTGGCTGGAGGACAACACAGAATCATGAGGGGAGTTTCTCCCTTGGAACTCCCAATCAGATCCTCTCCTTTTGCATTTCCTTCTTGCACAACTCTTCTTGAGCACCAGAAAAAATTTAGCCTGCATATTATAGTTGGAGACATCAAGATAACTGATATTTTTGCAAATATTAAGACTATGTTTGAGAATGTACAGCTAGGACACCAAACTGTTGGAATAACACTTTCAATGGATGAGATTGTGTGTGACAATCAATTATGTTACTTGCCTGCTACAGATGAGATTGCTGGGCTCTGTGAACATGCTTCATCAGAGTTTCCATCTTTAAAGATGTGAAATAGCCTTGCTGTAGTAAAGTCAATTCAAGGGGCAGTATGTCAGGGTAAAGTACATATTGGATAAGAAGTTTTGTTGCTGCATTTTCTTGTAATGATAAGGTAGGATATTGTGCATGACCTATTTTACTAGTTCTAACATGCAAACAAGGGGTCTTTTAAAGATGCTGCCCTTGCTATTGGGAAGTGTCATTAGGCATAGAAGATTTCACTATATGGTGAGACACTTCATGGGTCAATCTGGTCTCTAGCTTCAGATGAGGATCCTAAATGCTGACCTGCTCTTTATCTTCATTGTATAACACAACAGCTCACACCAAATGATGCTCTCTATATATACCTTGGAAATCTCCAAGGTATGAATCTTTGGACTGGTTCAAAAGGTGAAACACAGGATTTAGATTATAAGCACAACTTCAAACATCTATGCAAGTTGTTGTATACACAAGAAGGCATTCTCATTAATAATGTTGTTATTAACAAGAGTCTTCTGGCATTGTGGTTTAAGAAACTTGTTAATGTGGACTGGTCTGAAAATCCTATTTATTTACTCAATCCAGATTCTGTGATCTCCAATAAGATTCATGCTCTTCTTAGTCCAAAGGATGCACAAGATGTTCTAGGGGCTATTAAATTACTCTCTATAACAGCAGACCTTTAATATCTTGATACTTCTACTTTTGACCCATCTCAATCTAACATTTATCATGTACTTTCACTACTGGAAATGTTTGAGACACTAGTAGAGCCTTTTGTAAATGCTAAATTCTCAATTTCACAGCAAATCACCAGTCTTGTCAAGTTTGTCCATAATGTATGTGCTCTCTTTTTAAAGCATAAAAGTGCTTTTATGCCTCTTCATTTATATAGTGATTTGCAGTGTATGGTTTGGACTGCTATCTTTCAAGTAGCACATACAATGATCCTTGATCCTAACCATAAGGTTTTCTTATGTCTACTTGGTGATGATGTTCTTGAGATTTTGTTTGGTTGGATTCAAATAACAGGTGGACACTCCAAATGTAGATATTAGTGAACTCTGCAACCATGTTGCATCTGCTTATATGTCTAGATTTTATCTTTGAACACTTCCCACATTGAGAATGTCAACTACATTGTTTAACACTAAAACATAGCCATGACAAGGATCATCTTTCTCCCTCACAATGGAAGGGTGAATTACAAGCAAATACTTGTAATCTTCATACTTGCTGGATCAATAGTATTCAACAGGTAGAGACTTTGCTTATGAAGTATGGCTATGACATAGATGATGATGATGAATCATTTTTATTTTATAGAGACCTATTTTTACATGCAAATGTTGCTTGGGTTATTGTGTCCTAGGTCTTGCAGTATAGTAGGGTATTTTAAGTCCTGACTTATCCGCCACTAACATGCCATCCCTATTCTGCTCGAAACCCCTTTACTCTAGGCAATGCTTGCTGGTGCTTGGTTGGTTAGGCCTGACAGGCTGACACCTGCTCAAATGGCTCCCTGTAAGCCAATATCACCAGTTAAGACTCTCACGACTAAGTCCCCCCTGCACCTGGATGGTATCTTCCAGAGATCAATCCCAAGATTCAGAACCTGCAATGGTATGAGCCAGCATGGGAGGGCCTAGTGACAGTCCTGCCACCTGCCGGTGTTAGCCGATGATAAGCAGCTGATCAAACTGGCCACATGCCCTGACCTCAACAGCCATGCCGACCCATCCGATGGACCACACATTATGTTGGCGGCCTGATCAAACTATTGACACCTTCTTTTCCCACCCACCTATACTACTTGGACATTGCCCAGAGGGCTGATTGGTAAGGAGTTACCTAATCAAAAACTTGGACATTGCCAGAGATTGGATTGGTAAGTATGATCAGATGACCTGGAGGGGATCAGATGATCTTGGGAATAGGTCAGGTGATCAAAAATGCGG
>JAGDQM010008506.1:0-15675 GCA_017580835.1 Termitomyces bulborhizus
AGTGAGGGCAAGGGGGTTCCTGCCAGTATTAGGCAGGCAACTCTCAGTTGCTACTATGTCAATTTCTTGGACACAATGCATAGTCCTCTCTCTACAAGACTTGTGGGTGAAGAAGGAGATCCTATGGAACTCCCAGAGCAGGAGAGCAGCATGAACATGCTCTCGCATCTGTATCAATGCTCCTCCTTCCAATCTTAAGTGGATGAGCTGGATTAATGGGCATACTATGGGGTACCCAGGAGTAAAGTTTAACATACATGTGGGATCTATAGATGGTCCCCAACATCTCATGGGTATGGGTGCTTCCTGCCTCTTCTCCCATATAAACAACATTGGTCATTGGAGACTAATAGTAATTTGGGTGCAAGATGCTCCTAAAGTCATTCTGGCCCTCCCAGCACCCCTGGATATGGATAGTATCCCAGCCTTCTGGAAGATGGCTAGGAACAGTATTGTCTGGGCAGACTTCTGTGTATCATGAGCTAAGCATTGCTTGACCTTAGTGTTGTGAGCTTGCTTCATGCAATGCATCTTAGCGTTGTCATCAGCCTTGATCTCCTGATAGACTTGGGATAGGTCTTCATCTTCAGACACATCACTGTTACTGTCTTCCCCAGCAGCTTGTTTGACAAAAACCTTTTTGTCACTTTCCTCACAATGCATTATTGTTACTGGACACTTGGGGTACTTCTATATATTTGAGGTGATTCCACCTCAATCATGCCAGAGTCAGTGCCCTTTGGTACATTTTTAGGGAAATGTACTGGCACAGCAGGAGCAGTGGGTTTGTTAACCCTAGCCACACTAGACACTCTGGTCTTAGCTACTGGCAGCGCTGGTACACTGGCCACAGGGATCTGCATAGGCATAACTAGCCCTGTGGGAACTATTGGCACTGGGTTTGCCAACCTAGTTATAACCATCTTTGGAGGGGGCAGCTTGTCTCCCTTCTTCTTCTTTTCTTTGATTGGTCTCTCTACAGGCTGATCTTCTATGACAATGTCCTCTCCTTGAGGGATGGTTTCAATATAGGGCAACACTGGTCCCCTTTCTACTAGTGATTATAGAAGATCCTGTTTTTGGATCTTCTGTAGTAATTCCTCAGCAGAAGAAGCCATCCACTTCCCCCTTCCCATACCCACACAATAGTGGTCCTTACAAGCCTCATCTCACTGCATTGTTACAATATCAAGTTCATTAAGAACTTGAGTGAATGCAATCTACACTACAGGGTCCTGTGGGATGTCAGTTCCAATATCCTCTGGAACACCTGCATTGTGCAAGTGTTGAAGTAGATAAGCCAACTGCTTGTTGCTTTTATTTGACTGGGAAGGCTCTCTTGCCTTTTCCTTTCCTTTAGCTTTGGATTTTGGGGCATCACTTGTATGCCCCTTATAAGCCTGCCCCCTGGTAGATTCAGACATCTCAACCATTGTTGATTGTGACAACGGTTCCTCATCCACATCTATCTCATGGGGAGAAATAGGTGTGTACCTGTTTTGACTGGCCCTCAATGGACTTATGGTAGGTCCTTGTAGACCTACAAATGTAAATAGTTGTGGTATCACAGGCTGCTGTGATAACACATACTGGCCTAACTCTAGCATCCATACAGGCTGCATAGTTGCCAGTTGGTGGTCAAATTGTACTTATAGAGATTGTGGAGGGGACAACCTATGTCCTCTTTGTCAGTCCTGCCAGCTTGCTCCATAAACTGGTGGGGTCACATCTTGACCCTGCCATCTCCGACTCCCCCCCATTTGAGTCACTCTGGCTCATATACACAGGGAAAGACAAGTCAAGTTCACCTCCCCAATCATTTGGTTTCCTTCATTTAGGTAGAGTATACAACTGTGTGGTAGTCTTTGCACTCTGAGTGAAGTAAAAAGGAGTTTGGACTCAGCCAGGGATGTCTGATGATGGCCGGCTGCAGTCATCATTTGCTATCATGCTCATACCAAAGTCATATGGCTCTAGAGTGGCACAGTTTGGGAGCATACTGTCCTCTGCAGCCCTATAGGGCTGTAACAACAACACATGGAACTTTGTGTGGAGCCTCCATGATATCAAGGCTCCTAGTAGCTCCAAGGAGTAATTGGAAGTCTTCTCAAATCCTTCCAACACTTTATATGGCCTGAGCCACTTAGAGCAGAGCTTCCATGCTCTTCCCTTGGGAAGCATCAAATTCTTTGTAGAAAGGTACACTAATGTACCTTTCTAGATGTCCAGGCCAGCTGATCTATGCTGGTTAGCATTACACATCTGAAAGATGCATGCCTCAATGATAGCATTGCAGGTGGCAGCCAAATTTTGTAGTGCTTGCGCTGTAAAGTCCTTGATACCCTTTGGTATCACTGTGTTGGACCTGATCTCCTAAAGCATCAATGGCATGTAGCCCCTGTTCAACTCAAATGATGCAAACTTTCTTGTTTCAGACATGCTTGCATTAATTGCAAACTCCATTATGGCCAGTCAGTCAACCTAGTCATGCTGATCAGGTCAAACAACTGACCTGAGTATCTGGCCAACACTATAGTTGGCCCACTCAGTCTGTTTAAGGATGGAACAACATGGACATTAGGAGCTTTGCCCCTAAGAGTTTATGCAGTTAATGCCACCACCTTGACATGAACTTTGGATCCCAATCACTTACAATAGAGCTAGAGAGACCATGTAGTCTCACTATTTTGCATAAGTAGATCTATGACAGCTTAGATGCTGTCATTGTTGTGTGTACTGGTATGAGATGAATCATACTAGTTATGCAACAAATAATTACCCAAAGGTAATTGAAACCTTTGTACTCTGGAAATGGACCAATAAAGTCCATTCTAATAGAATCCCATAGTTTAATTGGGATGGGCAGACAATGCAGTTTCTCTGCTAGACAGTGGTTAACCCCCTTTGTGCACTGACAAATGTCACAGGTATTGCAGAAAACTTGTGTGTCCACAACTATAGTAGGCCACCAATACCATCAATGGAGAAACTCTGTTATCTGTTGGGCCCCAAAGTGTCCCAACAGCTTATGACCTTGGTCCAGGAGTTGCATTACTAAACTGCGGTCTTATGCAATGCACAGTACCTCAACTCCTGCCAAGTTTTGGTCCAAATTAGATCCTTGGCCACTCAGAAGGCTTTATAGTCTTCTGGATTATCTAGGATCTTAGTAAATAAGATATCTTTGGGATACCCTTCAATGACCTGTCAATGCCACTTAGCATCTCCAACACCTTGAGGACAAGCTCCCATTCCTGGAGATGCCAATGCATCTCCCAGAGTCACATCATTATCCTTGTTGTCATTTACAGGAGGATTACTTCTGTCCTCCTGTCCATCCTCTAACTCCTGAGCTTCTTAATTACAAGGCTCATCCTGGGCATTAAGCTGGCTAGGGCAAGCCACATTATGGTCCATGCATGGACACAGCTGTTCCACCTGCTGACCCAGTTCTCTAACTTGTTGAGGGGGCAAATTATCCCCTTCAGAGTCTATCCATGTGTTAGTGCACACATAATCATACACATGGTGTACATCCTTAGATGTATCACTTTTATAGTGGCATGACAAAAAGTCTGCTACTTTATTCAATTCACCTTTGACATACATTATGTCAAAATTGTCAAAATTGAACTTGGATA
Source organism: Termitomyces bulborhizus (assembly GCA_017580835.1). Classification (NCBI taxonomy): domain Eukaryota; kingdom Fungi; phylum Basidiomycota; class Agaricomycetes; order Agaricales; family Lyophyllaceae; genus Termitomyces; species Termitomyces bulborhizus. Next base: position 3,642 of record JAGDQM010008506.1, read on the forward strand.
GATAGTCCATCCACTGTCTTTGATGTCTGTTGAGTTTTAAAAAACTCAAGAGCTTTGTGATCCATGATAACATGGATCTTATAACCAAGAAGCTTGTCCTCCTATTTTAGGAGAGCTTCTAAGATTGCAAGTGTCTCAAGTTCATGCACAGCATAATTATGCTGTGCATTAGTGAGCTTTCTAGACATAAAGCCAGCAGGTCTATAGGCCTGCCATGTAGGGCCTTGGCCATACATTGCACTGATGCTTATCTTCAAGGTGTCACATATTGATCCTCCTTACAAGGATCAATAGGCCTAATGACTGACATATTACTGCAGACATAGATCATGTTAAAACAAGGCTGGTGCAGGGGTTGCCACTGAAATGGCAACCCATTCTGTGTCATAGCCATCAATGAGCCAGTATAGGCTGATATATTAGGTAAGAAATTGCTGATATAATTTCTCAATCCTATATACCATTGAATATCATTATAGGTTCTAGGAATACACCATTCCTGGATCCTATTTAGCTTTGTAACATCAGGATAGATGCTCTGATCATCTATTATATGGCCAAGGCACTCTATTCACTTGGCATACAATTCACACTTCTTCTATTTGAGATACAGCTTATTCTGGCATAGTCTTTCAAAGACTATGCCTAAATGCTTCTCATGTTCCTCAATGAAATCAGAGTAGACAAATATATTGTCTAAATACACATACAGCTAACAACCAATAATGTCCTGGAATATAGATGTCATGCAGTGCTGGAAAGTAGCCAGAGCATTGTAGTCTCCAATCTGCATGATATTACTGAAATATATTCTAGTAATTGTCATGAACACAGTCTTGGGTACATCCATAAGACATATCCTTACTTGCTCATATGCATCTGTAAGGCCAATCTTTGACCTTATAGGTGCCTAATCTACATCCTCATGAATGACTTCTTGATTAGACAAGGGCATCATGTCCTTGACTATATTGTCATTCCACTGGCATGCATCCAATGCTGTATGCAGTGTACCATCCTTCTTTGGGATGCACAGTAAGGGTGCAGCTTGATCAGCCTCACATGGCTCCCACCACTTAGCCTGAACATAATTTTTTCTCTCAGCTAGTCTTGTAACAACCAAGGGCATTGCAGCATGAAATATAAGTACCATTCTGACTCGTCTATGAGGTTAATCAACCTCCCTCCAAGGAAATAATTTCCTCCTTGGTACCATTTACAATGTCACTATATTCATTGTACCATTGCTGCCTTAGTTGAGGAAAGTCTTCCTCTGACAATGTTGGAGAAGTTTCTTTCCACTTCTCCTTCTGTCTCCATGGTATACAACCTTTGTTGTATTGCCCTTGAACAGCTTTAGTCCATTCATATTTTTCTCTCATGGCTGCCAGAGAAATGTCAGATCTGTCTGGTATCATAAGTCACATTATGGGTTCCTCTTGCACTCCTAAGTTCTACTGGAACTCATCAGGTTCTGACACCTCATCAGATGTTGCGCCCCTATACCATTCTCCAAAGATAGGCCAACTATATTCAGTCTGCCTTATCAAGTCTACCATGATTTCATTCCATTCCTTAGGCATCCTTGGGTCTATTCCTAAGTCACACATTGGGTTGGGTATGGGTTTATCCCATACTTGACGTTTATACAGCTTCTGTTGTTCCTTTGTGAGCTGCAGTGCCTCCAAGCCCCGCTTTTCCCTCTTTTGAAGAGTATTCCTATACTCTTCCTCTGTCATTCATTGAACAGGGCTATCCAGGGGTATACTAAGCCCCGTCTGTACCTCATCAACATCTTTGATGTCCTCCACCCTAGCTACAACTTGGGGACCTGCCAGTCATGGTAGCTTCTCATCCCAATGCTTCTCCATCATACAAAAGTGTTGTAAATGGCTGTTAGTGTCATCTAGCCCTAGCCTCTGTGCCAGGGTGGCCACACCATTAATGATCACCCAATCATTAACAAAGTCCAACTGGACTTTGTGCTCCCCCATAAAGGGTGTACCAATAATCATATCATATTGGTCAAAATTTGCGATGTCTATATAGATGTCCCAATACTCATTGGAGACATTTATGGTCACCCAAGTACTATAATTAACCACAGAACAACTTGTTATTGTTCCTAATTGCAGCATTATGGGCATAGCCAATGGTGCCATCTTGATCCCTGGTGCCATCTTAATCCCTGGTGCCATCTTAATCCCTGGTGCCATCTTAATCCCTGCTACGTGGGCAAAGGATGGAGTGAGCCCTAACATGGTGCTCCCTAAATCCCATAACATTCATGCCTCATGTCAATTAACCTTTACCCAGGTTACAAGGCATTCTTTGGCAGCAACTGAGTATTTGGGTTGCTCCATGGCAGATTTATCTGCCAATACTTTCACCTTGTGTATACGCACATAGTGGTGGGGACCACTATTTTGGTCCTCAGTGTCATTGAGGTTAGTGAGTGCAAATAGCCTCTTGCCATCACTTCTACTTTCTTGAGTATAATACTCATTATCACATGTTTCTAAGTCAACATACTCTTCCTATAGTGGGGACCCTGGGGTCTCCTCCTGTCCTTCTTCATCTGATGCCAATGAAGGATCCTCATGTGGGTCCTGCTGCTCACCCATGTTAGACAGTGCAGCAGTATGTGCTGCTTGTACATGAGCCTGCAGAGCCTCCTTATGTAGTTTACTACATTTCCAAGCATAATGGCCTCATTTACCACAATTATAGCATGTTGGAGTTGACATTTAAGCTGAGAGCCAGCCTTACTAGTCAGCCCTTTACCATTGGCAGAGACAGGCTTAGCCCCTGCACAATCCTGGGGAGTACTTTGAGGCACTCTGCACCTACAGGTACAGCAATTCAAGGCTTAAGGAGGGCCAATGCACCCCTGGCCACCTCCTTCCATACTGCATCATCAACTTAGGTGTATTGCACTCTTCATAGCACAATGATGGCAGTGCCCTACATAGTGTGCCACTGTCTTCACACTGTTCTTGTAGGCCCAAGCTTCAGCCACAAATTCCTAAACCATATTTATCTCCAGTGACAGGCCCCCATCCATAATGAGGGCCATGAGCATTTCTTGGGAAATTCCCCTAAGCAATTGCTTCTAGATGGTGGATTCATCAGGAAAGACAACCATATTCTGGGCCTTGTCTAACAGGGCCTCATAGAAGCCCTGCACACCCTCTTCTACTATATATAATAGCTTGCAAAACACATCCCTTGCATCCTGCATTGTAGAGGGCTGTATAAACTGATTATACAATCTGAGGATTATATCCTCAAACATCCAGTATTGCTGGGTTCTATTGACATGTAGAACATGTCATAAATAGTGCAAGTTCCCTGCCGAGCTGAGTCATAGTGTAGTTAACACATATGCCCATCAGCCAATTCTCCAAGTCTTCAAACTTGGCTAACCCTGCATAGGGCCTAATGGACTTAGATGTCTCAGTCTGCTTGGGCTTGACCTCCTTTGAAATGGCCAATGGAACAGCTAACAGCTGTTCAATAATTACCTGTAGACAACTATGCATTATGGCATGATTACTATGTGATTTCACATTGTTTCAGCCTGCAATTGATTCATTTGTGATGTGGCACAGAAGTGATTGCAGTGACACATAGCTGGTTTCCTGTTCCAGCCACGTATCTGTCATTCCATTGTTCTGTTGTTCTGTTCCCCCTTGGTTCCATTGATATGCTGCCCCGCTGGTGCATTGCTTATGACTGTGCTTAGATTAGGTAGCTTGGGCTTCCCAGGGAGTGAAGTACTTAGGCTCCAGTCTAGAGTCAGTATAAGGGTGTTCCAGTACAATGATCTCGGATTCAGAGGCTTGGGCTTCCCTGTGAGTGAAGTACTTAGGCCTCTGAGTCTAAAAGTAAGCACAAGCACTTTAGCTCAGTGGTTAGAGCATCATAAAGGGGCACATTCCCAGGAGGGCATTGGTTGAATTCCAGCAAGTGCTCCTTGCTTTTATGGAAAACCTTGTGTTCAGTCTATTACCGTTCTCTCAGCTATTGATCATTCATGTGGCATACTGATTGGAGGTCTCAGATCTTTCCGCTTTCTTTTGTTTTCATTCCTTCCACCAACATGTCTGACTGCAGGCAATGGAACTTAATGATCGGCTGAACTTAATTATTATTGAGTTCCGGTGCATATTAAGTTTCTGTTGCCTTTCATTCCTGCCCCAGATCATGGAACTCAGTTGTCAGCTGGGACCAATTATGATTGGGTCCCCTGCTTTGACTGAGTTTCATTGATATGTGGGCCATCCTCCGGGTTCATTGGTGTCCTTACGGTATGTTTTCCTGCCGCATCGACAGTTTTCAATGCGCGACTTACAGTTTTCAGTCGTTTTTGTTTACAGGAACATGATTACTATTATTACCCTACGCTTTGGGCGCTCTGGTGAGCTGCCGGCGTATCAGTATCAACTTTGTTGGTCTACGCTCACCTGCTGCGATGTCTCCCTCTCTGAAACGCTCGCTCTCTGTCACCTGGGTCCCAGGATGAGTTAGTTTGTAAGCATCTTAAATCTGATGGCGGCCCCAATGAGGTCCATGAGATGAGCGAGGAATCCATGGCAGTTGACTTGCAAGAATCATTGGAGGAGACATCTCATACAAAACCCAATTTTGAGGATATTTCATACGAGGTACACGAAAAAGCCGACCAATTCATGGCGCCATGCGACCCAGAAAATGCCCATCATATCGACCTGTTGCAGGTCCTTTGGATCACCACCGAGATGGTAATGCGACAGTTGCTCATTCAGGCGGCAGACTCTATTAGAGAGGTGTTTCCCTCATTGTTGACGGATCAGGACTACCCCAATGATGAGATAAAAATTTTGATACAACAGAGAAATTGGAAAGCTTGCCGAAAACACAGTATGCCTATCTCACCTGAATCGATATACTAGGCCTAGATACACCCTCCTAGGACTTGATTATTGGAAATCCAGGAAAAAGAATACGTCCAAAGGCAACGAAGATCGCTGGTCGGGTGACATCAACATAATGTACGTAGAAGGTAAACATTATCCCATCAAGTAAGAAAGTTGTCTGATACCTCCTTGTATCGCCTAGCAACGGTCAAGTCTTGGAATAGTCCCTTCGTGGGACAATCTGCCGACCTTTTGCACAGCATCATTTTGCATTATACCGAGTCTGGGAACCATATCTCTTCTTATACTATCAATCAATAATTTTTGGTCTTCAGGTTATTCCCCCACCAGACCAGGAAATTTGAGGCGATATCTTCTCATCAGATGCTCCTGAGAGGAGGCCACACGGCGATGCAATAATATCATCTTTGAGCATACGTTGTACTGCCTCAAAAATATCGACAAGATCCTAAAGGATTATTCGGGAGAGTCTCGTAACCTCCCTTCGGAACCCTCTCTACCGAATAATTATTACGACTTCCCCCTCGCAGGAAAGTTTCGCCTTCTTATGACCCACGGTGCCACCTTTGAACATCAAGGCCAGCTCTGACGAAATTTCTATGAGAAAGTCTTCGTAAAAGCAACAAACCGACCAAAATATGTAAGTACTCCAGCTGTTAGACCCATTGCAGTTCACTCTCCGTGACCCAGGAAACACCGGAAATACCGACTTACAACTTAAGGCTGCTGCTACATCCCTGACACAATTTGCTCTGAAGAACAATCAAAAAGCTGTCGTGCTCACTCTGGTAGAAGTCCATAGTTTTTCCATGCCGCTTGATGACGAAAATCGCGAAAGCGTTTTACATTGAACACATTCAGACAAAATTCTCGGATGATGACACTTTCCCTTTCCACAGCCAGCCAGGTGCAAAAATATGGCCGCCTTTGCGAATAGATCCGTCAAACCGGATACGAGGGTCGTACTCTTCTACCTGCCTTCACATCCCTCGGCTTCAATCAACATGCGGTTGGCCATGTAAAACTTGATGAGTACTTTCTACAGGAGATGGTGAGCAACGCGTGGATGTGCAAATTGGGCAGGCCACTGTACGTCCAAAGTCATATAAACTCTTTTCAAACTTTTTTAACACGAGTATAGCTTTAGGACACGTTAGAGTCGGGGGGCGAAGACCAAGCTCCTGGGTAGCAGCTCTCATACTAAATGGACAAGGTCAATGATCACAGGTAGGTTCACCCGTCCGTTCTGCAAGCAAGGATATTGATATTCCATTTAAAGGAGTTCTGGCTACTCGTCTAGCGCTACAGTTCAATCGTACGCAGTTAGCAGCACGCAGTGAGCTCTATCAAATCGAGCACCATATGCGCCTCTGCATTGCAATCCGAGATGATAATGAAACGGCCATTACCGTCTCACCCTCAGAACCTATTCTAGCCGAGGGTGGGCCTTGTAGCACCTCCAGAAGAAGTCGGCGAGACAGTAGCCCTGCTACTGTTCCCAGAGGCACCCCCTGCAGTAACAGATATTGGCCCCGACGAAGTCGATGGAGACTCCGGAAACGACAAAAATGACAAGAACGACAATGACGCAAATGAGGCCGAAAATGACAGAGACAAAGACAGCGAGGACGAAGACAAAGACGACAACGATGGCGGAAATGATGACGAGGCAAACGACGGCGACGGCGACGGCAATGACGAAGAAGAATCAGCCGGAAATTGTAAAAAATTTATTTGAGAAACTTTGAAAAACTTTGAAGGATTCCCGACTCATCTGCATGACAAGAAATATGACACCGCACTTAAAGACCTCTTTCCGCATGCAGAAGTTCATTTTAATCACTTCATATGCGCACATAATCTGGCTGCTATAATTCACAAGCTTCTTTACGCGGTCATCGCGCGGTGCAGCTATCTCATGCCGCGTGGGTCACGACGAAGTGGATGTGATTCCTTTTGTCATTCAAGCTCGCAAGCACGTCGGTCCGGACAATACGTCTGCAATTCTTTGTCAAGTCCAAAATGACCCCTCACTACACCACAAATTATGAAGCGATCCGTTTTTTCTGAGATGGATCCCTTCCGGTTTGGGCTCTTTAGCTCTCGGGACGATCAGACAGTCCCTATCATAAAGGTGGCTATGGCTCTGGCGTCTTGCTACCCAGGTATCGCTATAGTGCCCCCAGCAGATATTGCTTTAAAGCCCGCAGAACGGCCTCATCCTTGCCCAGAAAATGATGGATTCACCGCATACGGTATCTGGTGTGCTCGAGCTTGCACAAAGACTTTCAGAGCCATTCTACCCAGTGAAGAAAAAATTTACAAGGAACTCTTACAACTAGATAATAGTTCGTTTACACAGTGTTATCAGTCCACAGTCGGGTCGACAAGATGTTTAAAGACCACGAAAACTGACCGAAAGCCTTAATCGATCCATGCATTTGGCAGCTATGGGAGACCTATCAGACCATTATAACTATCTATGCTCCGTCAGGGTTGTCCATTTCTCTCACATGAATATGGGAATGACAGCGTCCACAGGAAGAAAAACGAACACTGTCTTGCACGGTACAAATATTCAGTATAGAACAATGAACTCGGCGCACCGTATAATTGAATTTTTTGAACTCGAATGTTGTTGTATTATACTGAGATAACGCGTATCGTAAATTGCACAGGCTTCTTGATATGATGCTGAGCTGTTTGCCATAGCCGTCATTTTCCGCGCCTTCCCTCATGCGGACAAACAAACGCAGCAGGGGTTCAGGTTATCTTATGCATACTACTGTAAAATCACGCTGTTAAGACCTGTCACCAATTGACACGCTTGATTTGGCTTGCATTTTTACAGTCGGGTCATATAAGACTCACCCCAGGTGCGTTCACTTCTGGAAGACATGGCATGGCGGATGTAAATAGTCGTCTTGTGCCCTATTACATTCAAGGAATTCATCTAAAGATGGCAATCGATCTGGCTACAAAGTGAACTAATATCATGTTTGATAGGGTTTTTTAGATCCCTTGCTCAATCATGAACCAGGGGCTGCAAGAAAGGGTAACCCTAAGCATCTTGAAACAGTACGTGCATTAGCCATAGAGACAGAAAATAGGAAAGAAAAATTGGTTTGGTAGAATTTAGTGTCTGTACTCAACATCAACTGTTATTGTAAAGAACAATGAAAAAGCTGTTTTGAGTCTTTCTGAGAACGTTGATATCTTTCTAAGCAGCTTAAGAAAAGTCTTTCGAAGACATCATGACTTTGAGAGACTTCAAAATATTGGTGAGCAATCAAGAAGAGAATCTGTGAAATGACAGATATCTCACGTCTTTATTGTCTTTGTGTTTTTGACGTCTGGATCCAGAAGACCCGAAAAATCCGAAAGACCCCCCTCCATTTTACTGATATACTCGGCGAATGCTTTTGTAGACTGATGCTTATATCCTGTTAATTTTGACGGAGGAAGTCACAAATCGTCGATTTGAAGCATTTCTGTTCTGGTATTTCGTACCACTTTCAATAGGATTCGTAGAGCCACGACAGGGCACTGCTGCTCTCATTTTTTGTAATCGCGCCACAGTTTTTGACTAGATGTCACCCGCCGGTGGCCATTGTCATATCTTCATGGTTGTGGAGCATGATGTACCTGCAACCTGTGGTCTCAATACGCGAGTGAATGATGTCGCGGTGACAAATATACTATTTAGTCTACGATCTACCTTGGGTCGGTTGTCCGACCCTGCTTTGTGAGATAACTTCACGTTGGGACCGAATATACACCTCCTCGGTAGTTTCATACATGTATCCTGTTCTTCTTGACGCAGGAAGTAACAGGTTTCTTGGAAACGATACTGATAGCCACGATAGTGCACTCCTGCGTCCACTTCCGGACATCATTTTACTCGCTAATGAATGGATTGAAAAGCGAGACGTACCCGACCTCATTTATTTATTTTTTCTCGGTAGCATGACTGCTCTTTAGGTTGTGTCGACTGGCTGACCATGCCTTAAATCTCGCGTCCCGACCAAATATATAGTTCGATCATCGGATCTTTTGGCCACCATACTACTGGCTCTCTCTGTGCGGATAAAATGAGCCTCCCATGAGCAGCTCAATTGTTCCCTGCGCCTTTTCTCGACCTCTTCAATGCATTCTTTGCAAATTACGCTCTTGGTGACTGTCGCTTTCGTCCTGTTAGCGATAGCGATACCCAGTCCCGTTATGAAAGACCCAAGTAGGAAGAATGATCAACATATCGTGATCTTCAAATCTAGTCACGCCAAAGATGCATTCGCGGATGCTCACAACTCGTCTGTTATATATCGTTATAGAACCTTTAATGGTATTGCTGGTATATCTTGTTTTGTTAGGATTCTCCGATTCAGCCTTACTCTATGGACTGCAGGAAATTTCACTGGGAAGGCCATTAAAGAATTGCGAGCCCATAGTGATGTCGAAGGTGTATATGAAGATGCTGTTGTGTATGGCGATGCTGTTCAGTTTGTTGTTCTATCATGCTCCTCGTTTCCTACTGGGTGACAAACATGAGGACCAGGCACAACGCTCCATGGGGACTTGCGCGCTTGCAGTCATCGGTCCGACTTGCCAATCAGAATCCCAAGTCTGTGTCGCTATCATACAAATTTCCAGGCAATTAACGTTGAGGTTCACAGATCCTACAGATTCGACTATACATACCCTGATGATGCCGGCCAAGATATTGACATATACGTCATGGGTATGTTGGCCTTGCTCATAGACTAGGAAGATTGGATTGATTGGTTGGAATTTTTGTTCAGACACAGGTAAGCATCATTCCAAGACAAACGTGCAATTCATTTTTTATCAATTTGTGGAGGTGTATTCATTGAACATGTAAGTTGCCATGAAGTTCACTCCTCTGTTGTTCCCTCAAACATATTCAGGAAGAGTTTGAAAACCGGGCAACATGGGGTGCCACGTTTGGTCAGGGATACCCTGATAGAGACGACAATGGCCATGGGACCCATTGCGCGTGAGTTCCCAATTTATCCACAAACCTTCATTCAGCTCACTGTTGATAAGTGCGATCATAGCGGGCACCAGGTTTGGTGTTGCAAAGAAGGCTAACATCATTGCAATCAAGGTCGTCAGTAATACAAGGTAAGATATTCACTTATGGTACAGCGAGTACCTAACAAGTTTGTTTCCTGGATAGGAATGGGAAATCCTCTGATGTGTGAGTAAATTTAGATTTTCAGTACTTCGTGTAATAAAACCACAACTATACAGAATCGCTGCATTGGAATATATAGAACAAGTAACCTCGGACAAAGAGCGAACTTCCGTTGTAGTCATGCCTTTTGGCAGGAAGTCTAAACGAAGGCTGGACGAGGTCATTGCTAACGTGCGCCAATCCCAAAGGCAATGTCTACAAGATGGAAGACTGACTATTATTTCAGATTATGAGTGAATCTACAAACGTCATTTTTGTCGTAAGTTGCAATCCGTCATCTTCTACTCCGGGTCCCTGTTGTCCTGATCTAGCAAATAACTAGACCTCAGCAGGCAATGAGGGGCGTGACGCAAGACGCTATTCCCCCGCTTGTGTTACAGACGTAATCACTGTTGCGTCTTCCAACATTGCTGATGAACAGTCAAGGTTCTCAAATCACGGACCTCGTGTTGACCTCTTTGCTCCGGGTGAGAACATCCGCAGTGCTTCACATGAAAATAAGTATGTGAGTATTGTTACCAATAGCAGCGTTTAAATATTGTCCTGAAATGGCTTAGAAATCTCGGTTGTCGAGTGGAACATCCATGGTGAGTAAAATGGATATCTCATGGCCCTAGAGGTAATTGGCATGTATCTTGGTGAATGACACAGGCCTGCAGTCACGTAGCAGGTCTTATTGCCCTCGTGCTTCAGAAGGGTAATATGGGACAACATGAAATGAGGCAACTGTTGGAAGAGGCATCTGAAAAAGAGATTCTGAGAAACCTTTGTGAGTAAATTCTCCTGACAAATGTTATGTAAGCTGAGGATCACCAAGCACCTGATACACCAAACAGGCTTGCGCAGTTTCCAATCGCATAATGTCTGTGTTAGTGTAGAATAAAACAGTGTTTTAGTCCTCAGCCACTTCAATAAATGTAGTCGACTGAGAATTATATTACCTGTAGACTAAAACACTGTTTTAGTCTACAGGGATGAAATAAGTCGTGATTAAATGAGTAAGTAATGGATAATGCTCACCCTCAGCCACTTCAATAAATGTAGTCGACTGAGGGGAGATTACTGTATATCCTAGATAGGTAACGAAAATAATAATAATTAAGGTTTATAAGTAAAGAATAGTAAATACCGATTGTGAGCATTGTGGCTCAAGACATGCCATAACAGAGAGGTATTCCCCAATAGGAAATACATGACTGCACCCGAGGTGTCCCAGGCTTTCCTCAACACTGGTATGACCGACGGTGCTCTTGAGACCCATGTGTGTGACTAGGTGGTTGTGTGCTGTCCAAGAAGTGGTTTGGTGCAGATGTCAGCCAGATTACTAACAGAGGGTATATGGGATATAGCAATGTCGCCTTCTTGGACTCGGTCTCGGATATAATGGTGTTGTATGTTGATATGCTTTGCCTGAGCATGTCCTTTCATAGATTTGGCTAAGGCAATAGATGAGTTATTGTCTACAAGTAGGGTTGCTGGGAGAGGTTGCTCCATGTCAATCTCCGCAAGGAAGTTGTACATCCATAAGGCCTGTTGGGATCCCCAAGTCATTGACATGTACTCAGCTTTGGTGGCAGAAAGCACAATGGTTTGTTGATGCTTCAAGCTCCAGGATACTGGTCCACCAGCCATCATGAAGATATATCCTGACATCGATCTCCTCATGTCCAGATCTCCTCCATAATCAGCATTGACATAGCCAATTGGCTTAACAGATTCTCCCAGTTTGCATGAGTATACAATTCTGTAATCTAAGGTGCCCTTCATGTAGGCCAAGATGTGAAGCAGCACCTTCCAGAGTGCTGTAAGGGGACGACTGCATTCCGCGGTCTCCGATCCTAGTTCCGGCTTAGTCGTATGTATTACACACTTCTAGTTTACGGACCGACCGCCGGGGCCC
>JAGDQM010008507.1:0-15535 GCA_017580835.1 Termitomyces bulborhizus
AACATTCAAACCTGTACTGCTCTTGATTCCAATTTGCCTCAATGCACCTCTTTTGGTACATGAGCCCATCCAAGTAATCCACAGATCCAAAGATGAGAAATGTCTAGTTTCTTTTTGTTTTCAAACCATTCAGTCAAGGGAATTCAGCCATTCAAAGCAGAAGTCAGAGTTATAGATCAAATGTAAACAGCATACATAAATGCCTTGCCCCAGTAGCATAAGTCCATATTAGCACCATGAAGCATACACCTTGTCATTTCCATAAAGATGACAATGGCACATTCAGCAATGTCATTCTGTTCAGGTCAATAAGGGTTTGTTGTCTCATGAATTATTCCATTTCTAGAACAGAACGCATAACAACATTAACAAACTTGGTACCATTCTCGGTGTATATTTTTTTGACAAAATGTCCAGATTGATCTTCATATCTTGTTGCAATTTCTCTGATGTTGTCTATAACTTATAACTTCATCTTTTGTTTTAAGAAGTTGTCCAGTGGGATAACACTTACTAGACTTGACAATGACTATTGCATAATGGTAATTATCCCAGGTAGGAACCAACATTGGTCCAACCAAATCCATGACTAAAAATTTGTTTTTGTCATATTTAGTTTTGCTGTGCTAAGGAAGTGGTGCTCAGGTGGATTTTTCTTGTACACAACCACTACAGAGATGATCAAATTCTGGGGGGAACTTGATTTTCAATCTAGTTACAAGATTCTGATCCATCATGGATTACTTGTACATGAACTGATACGTCCTAGATGTCTGTGACATAAACACATTGCAGGCTCACTAGCAATATAGGTGACTTAATCCTTGATATTCCCAGTGGATATACAAGCAATCCAATATAGGATGTCTTGAGCTCTGATTAAGTTTGCATGCAAGAATTCTTTGTCTTCCCAAGATAAGCAAAGACCAAATGTCAATCCTTTGATTGTTGCACCAGATTGTTGAAGGATTACTAAGCTAATGAGATTAGCTCTGAGAGATGGAATGTGTAATACTTCATGGAGTATTATATTCTTCATGCCATCAGGTATGTCAGTCTTGAATTTGATAGAGCCAATTCTGGTGACAGGTAATTGGTTTGATCCTCCAACAGAAATATGTTGATCAATCACTTCACAATAATGCATGAAGTATGAATGATCCATGATCATTTGGCATGAAGTGGCACTATCCAATAGTAGGCCCATTGGAATATCTCTGTGCATTGCCATAATAACAGTTTCAACTTCACATTGGATTCAGCAATCGTGATATTGGCATTTCCTATCAACATAAAGTAAACCCCGCCCATCTGGCTGGTGTGTACCCCCCTCTGTCCCGGAATCGCTGGGGTCGGTCACCGCGCGCTAGTGATGTTTCTCACCCAACTTCTTCGACATCATCGATATTTCGTTGTGGTGCTCAGCTGGTTCACTGCCAGACATATTGCCTACCACGGGGATCGATCCGCCGGCCTTCCGGGTCGGTCGGGTTTTACTTTATGTTGACTTCAGTGTATTGGAACCTTTACACAGCAGCAAGTTATCTTCAGGGTAAGCACAAGTCTAGGTACGATGTCAGTATGTAGTATGATAAACAGAGTATTGTAATTGGCGTACCCTCAGAAGACGTAAACGGAACTGAGGGTACGATAACCGTATTAGTACAAAAGGCCTGTGGTTGTGTCCGTGGTACCCTTCACGTCGTCACACTTATATCACACTCCAACACAGTGTATGGGCTAACTATATACCCCTATCTAACAAGTGAGAAATTATGAGTAATATGTGTTTCGGAACATCGTAAATCTTGAAACGTTTGAAATCTACGTATTATATTACACTTATATGACGGTTGCATGGAGGTCATTTGGAGTTTGATCGTTTTTCTTCGACACACATCCCAGAAATTCAAGACAGGCATTATATACAGAAAGAAATTTGTCTGGATAAATGTTATATACACTCATATCGTACCATAAGCATGAACGACTCAGCCCATGGAGCATGAGTTAGAGCGGAGTTTTCAAGTCCCTCGTTTGTCCCAAGTTGATTGCGTGACGGACACCATCACGACATACAAGTACAACAGCACTTCTCATCGCTACTCCTGACCATATCCCCTTTGACGCCAGATCAAAGGCTTGAAATCTCGGTGCATCGTTTCAAGCCCTATCGGTAGAACCGTGGGTATATTGGATCGTGGTCCGCCCAGGTGCGAACATGGTATCTGTTCAAAGCAATGCCTCCGATGCATTGCCGACAACTTTGACATCGTTCGTAACGTATCTGAACTATGATGTGTCCTCATTTTTCTGACAGTACTATGTTCATTTCTGGGCCTATCTGCCGCTATATCGTGCAAACAAGACGTATCTTATTTTGCACTTACCTGCAGACCTTTTATCAATTCTTGGCTTGAAGAGCCTTAGATCTATGGACTCACTTGAATCTATATTGAATGGAGAGAGCTTTCTACTTGTTTGTCTGCTGCGCCTTCGACTTTCACGGAACATGAACGGAGGACCAGACCATTCATGACTGTATTACAATCGATGTAAACTTGGACCATCTCGCTCTTCTCAGTCTCTGCATCACAATTACTATCCTTAATTTCCGGTTTATAATCATCCCTTAAAAATCGTCAACCTTGGCATGAAACATCCGTTGTTGACTTCTTGCTCTCTTATGGCCTCTCCTAGAAGGTCCGCGTGCATCTCGTAAGTACCGATGCAAGTGCTCATGGGAGATTTGTGACATATAGCGGTCGCTTTTTCTCCTCTAGTAAGCCATCAAATTCTCTTTGCCGTAACATGCATTCAGGGAAATGACCTCAGGCTGGCATACTAGGTAGCAGTAACGAGTCCGCGTCGCCAAAATATTATATATAAATTCAAGATAGTACATCGTTGTGCTTCAGTATAAGTACCAGTACTGCAGAGACTTCAAGCTTCATTGAAATGTTACTCTGAGTTTTTCGAAGGTCGTGAGTTTCAAGCGAGCAATTTGTCATTCAACATATTAAAGAATCTATTGAAGATGTGGCCAGACGTTCAGCTTGAGTTATTGATGCCTGCTAATACAATCCCCACCTGTGAATTCATATAAAGTCTTCGGACGGTGATCATCCATTCATGAGCGCTTGCTGGGCGGCCACAGGGACCTCAAGTGCAGCTTGACGAGGCTTGTCAGGATGACTCGTGTGATAATAGATATTTGACGATTTCGGGGCGGTGTGTACCTGCCAAAGTTAAGCAAGATGTGCAGGAGATCAATCACCTTGGGGGAAGTTATAGGATCGCTCCACTTGTTGAAGAAGTTGAAATTTCAACCTTCACACACGCAGTATACGTGTAGAATACGTTCACTAGTACTCGATGAACATAAGGCAGTACTCCTGCCTGACTTCAAGTTTTGTAGAGTACCTTTTCTCAATTTCAAGAAATTCATTGAAATTTCGGAATTGGCTAGATTTGATGGGGTATTGAATCGATCCAAGCTGTCGGGCTCGACCTCCCTGCTGCATTCCAAATGCGCCAAAGTCAAAGATTTTCTTCGATATGCTTGGAATATTGATGGACTACGATTCGCCGCAAGCTCTCAGAAGGCTAAAAATTTCAAACAGTGTCAGACATCCTCTGTCGTTCAGTTGAGTGGAGCATCATGATCAAAATATATCCTTGACACATCCTGACATATTTCCTGATCAAGAGAATCAGAACATTGTTTCTCGCATCTGTCATCTTTAAATGGCACATTCAATGCTGTCCAGGTCAGTCAATTGTTACTCTTGCTTGATAACCCATAATTTGTTCAGAAGTCATGCGAAGAATGTCATCTTCCATAATCGATGTCTATCACAAACAACACAAAGTTCTAAGAGGCTATACCACAAGAACTTAACATGACGATGACTGAGAGCCACTGGACGACTTCCCGTAGCATTCTGAAACCACATCGAAGTCCAGGCGACTGGAATTTGGATCGCCTTTTCCCGCGATGCCGACTAATGCCGATATTCCAGAGCGACTCGGAAGTCAAACGAGCACAAACTGATGCTATAAAGTTGAGGTAGAGACAGCCGACACGTTTGTGACAATCAGGGCTGTGAAAGTAGACGGGTATCTTTGTCTGAATAACGTAAAGTCCCGCATTCGTTTACCGAGAACACATGTCGGCTCTGTTTGAGAGGTTCTGCCATCCTGCCGGCAAATACAATAGCGCAATTATAACCAAATCTTCGGAACGCTCAATATCAATCAACAAAACACGCCGTTTAAAATATGCGTATGCATCTTTTCAAATACGATTCACCCGAAGCATTCGATGATCATGCTAGAACTTCTTCCATATCAGAACCACCTTTCGGACATCGAGACACTACAAAGGCCGTCCGCCGATATCGCTCGAAACCTCTGGATTTCTCAGAATGATCGGTTCCCGAACGCTCTAAGAAAGCACCAAGAACGCGGCCACCCAACAGTGGCAGGAAACTGGGAACGAGGGTCGCAGCAGGGGGGACTCAACGGCTTCAGAGTGGCTTTAAAGATGTCAAATAAGAGATCAAATGTTTTGAGTCGAATTGAGGGTTTTTTTGGATCGATTTGTTCTAGACCCACCGAAGATTGCACGGCGGAGAAAATGTACACACTAGTAGCAATGGATACCCGCCGACTCAAGAAGCCGACTGACATTGAGCGTAATAATCTGATTATGCGAACGTTACAATCGTCCTCGTGTCATTGTTGGTTTTAATGCTTGCATTTTCAAAATATTCTGATAAATAGGGGCGACTGAAGAAGTTGAGTATAACGATCCTCCATAATTTCGAGGAACTCGAATTTCGCCAATACATCTGAAATATATATTGAAAAACGGTGAGTGCTGACAGACGAGACGTTCAATGTACGCACATCCCGCTCACTCATTCTCCGCGTACGGGGATGTGGAAACCCTGGCCTCGTAGACTTGGCGTATTGTCCAATGTGCAGCATATACGCCAGGCGTTTGGTGCACGAAGGAATAGATTCGAATAAATATATGTAATTTTGGCTATGTATTTCCCCTGACGTGTCGTCGGCAGAAGGTTTCGACTTTCCGCTTGTCTTGCCTGCGTGCACTGATAATGATCCTACACCAGCAAGGTACGCAGGAGCTGAGTTACATAGCTAGTTTCAAAAGTCGAAGAGTGAAGTGCTCAAAAAGTGCTTTGGCTGTGAGAACAAGGATCAGCGCCACAAATAACCCACGTTACGTAAACTTACCTTATCGACCTACCGTCAATTGTTCTACCTAAAATCCACACATCGGTTTGATCATCAAAGCCAACGTGTTCAGCCAACCACGTCATACTCCAGATTGACCGTTTTGGGTTCTCTACGAACAATATCACGTATCAGGCTTTAGGAGAGCATCCACATTTTCGGTTTGTTCGGGCTTTTCTTTATACGGATGCGTTTGCTAGTACTGAGATATGTTGTGCTTTTGTGCGTCTGTAGGTACTTCGATTTTCATGATTCACTGGAGGCGAGAGACATGCAAGTATCGGCGAAAACGCATGGGGTGATTCCTGTGTGGGGTTTTGCTACGATCGTTCAGTCTAGTCATCCCAAGATACAGGTGGGAGAGCGTGTGTATGGGTACTTCGCACCAACACGATATTTGCTGCTTGCGGTATCCCCAACAGACGTGAACAAATACGCGTTCTATGTTCCCCGGCCCCACTTACCTGTTGGTATATAGCTCATGTCTTCCTCTATTTGTCTTTTCACTCACGATGAGCGCAGATCGGCGACCATACAATCAAATTATCCGGTGCGCCGCTGATCCTCATTACACATCGGACCCAATCATTGAAGATCTCACTATGCTCTATCGACCACTCTTTTGGACATCATACTGGTGCGAAGACTGGCTATTCTCCTCAACCTACTGTGGCGGGGCCTCTGTTTTTCTCATCTCCTCTGCATCTTCCAAGACCGCATTTTGCCTTGCATACCTCATCAGGAAACGCGTCGCGCGAGGCGAGGTTAAACATAATGTTCGTATAGTGGGTCTGACGTCCAAGGGAAACTTGGAGTTCACGAAAGGATTGGGGCATTATGATGAGGTGCTTGAGTATAGTACGTTCACATTCGGTGAGGCGTTCCAGCATCGTGGTAGGGAGGAAAGGTGGATCTATGTCGATGTCACGTCCAATGACACACTCAATGAACGTGTTCGTGGATATTTCGCTTCACCCTATGGACCGCGCCTAGCCGCTTGTATCAGCCTCGGTTTGACAAATGTCTCCCCGGGTTCCTCTACCTCCGTTCAATGGAGCACAAACACCTTCTCAGCTTCCACCACAAACACAAACATGAACCGATTCTGGCCCCAATTTGAAAATTTCTTCATGATTGAATGGCTGAATGTGCGGAAGCAACAGCTTCCCATCAACGAAATATTCGGGAGGCAGAACAGGGCATGGAAGGAGTTAATGCAGGATTGCCGGGGGTGGGTGGAAATGAAGAGGGTGTACGGGGGACAGGGTGTGAAGACGGCGTATGAAGAGGTGGCGGAGAGGGGTGTGGGTCCTGAGAAAGGGCTTGTGTGGAGTATGTGGGATCGGGAAGAGAAGGAGGCGGTCAAAGCGAGGCTTTGATTAGTTGTCGCGTTCTTTTTTGTCGTATACTTGAATCGGGGTAATAAGTTGCCGTCCATATGTGCGCACAATTCGGGCTTTCAAGATCCTAGATACACAAGAACTTACGCTTCCTCAATTACTGCTTCTTGGTCATTGTCTTTTTTGTAAGAGCACCATCATCGGGACCGTTTCAAAGGGTCGGAGCGATCAATTTTGTTTATATGAATGGCTCGATAACTTGATTAGTCCAAGCAATTTTTTTTCGAGAGGCGTAATGGATCGCTACCGCTGGCTTCTGGACAACTCTGCAATGGTTCCTTTGACACTCTTCAATTGTAGATTCTAAACTCTAGATACAGAACCAACTTCGAGCAATCAAGGGACTCGCTCTGTGCGGTGTTTTTGCTGATTAGAGAGGTTTAATTCAGTGTGACTGCCCGGCTCGCTCAAAACCATGTCAGTCAGATTAAGATTTGAGAGGCTGAGTAGTACATATGTGATATGCGAGAGGAATATGTGAACAACTTGGCAGGGACGATACAGAACATGCCTATAGCTTGACATTTTGCAAAGGATACACAGCTTCGCTGTGCTGTATTTTTGATCGATGACGCGACGGGTCGGTCGGTTTCTCGGCTTTTAAATCGGCATAACTGGAAGATTGTCCATACTACGTCGGAGAATCCGATTAGCCTTTGGGGGCTATACGCGGAGTCCTTTGAAGAGTAGAAACTGCGAACGAAGCAAGCATTCTTCATAATCCGGAATCGGGGACCTCGGGAAGCAAGGGAAGTTATGGAGCGATGTTTGGACGTATATTTTACCATCACTGGCTCGGAGAGATATCTATCTATCGTTGACGTTAACATCGCGAGAGCCCGGGGGTGGGTCGGTCGTGTCATTCTGAAGAGTATTCGAACTACTATACCGGGTGTCTTGTGATGAAGAGATCGGTGCCTGGCGCCCACGGACCTTAAGCATAGCAGGAACGCGAGGAGGAGCCAAAGATGAGGCGAGGATGAGCGAGTAGTGACGCGAAATACGAAAATGCTGTGTGCGGTCAGTACAGAGGATGCTTAGAAGAATCTCAGGACAAAAAGGAGGCGGTGAAGCATTGGATCTGTGATCGGGGCGGAGCCTAAAGTGATTTGATGGCCGATCGCAAAAGACCCCGGACACTTTGCACAATGAAATACTTATTCAGTTGTCACACTACTAGCTTGTATGGGGCTAGGCCAGGGCTGGTGATGCCTCCCTTGATCACGAGAGAAGCTTTGGAGAAACCCGCAAGGTCAGAAACGTGTCAGACCGTCGGAGACGAGGATGTCGCCGTCGGTACCGTGACTACTAATTATCTCGCGTCCAGAAAGACTGAGCACAGCACTGAGGCGTCTAGCGGAGGAGAGGCTGCCGAGTATGGAGGCAGTGGATAAAGTATCTGGGGTCCTTTGTTTGATCAGTACATATACGAAACAAAATCCACGCGGCAGCCACGAGAGCACCACGCGATCGAGGCACTCATCCCCTCCGAGCAATCCACCGTATACCCTAAATACCCAGCAGGTCACCACAAATGTGTCCTGCCACCATGGACAGTCATCATTTCCTTCCTATTCCCCCAAGACAGCACTTGCGCAGAAGAAGTGCAGATGTTGGCGGGCTCCGTCTTGCGATGGAGAACACTGGTCATGGGCAGGGTTGGGTTGGTGACTCCGGAGATGTGTTGTCGTATGTCCTATTTTTTCTTCCGACTCCAAGTTTTTTAAAAAAAAATCTATTGTGTCTCAGGACAAAATTCGCCGAACTCCTGGTCGACATGTACACTTCTACGCTTCATGCGGTCAATGAACAAGGATTAGATCTGTGTGTCTACCGTTCTGCTACTCCATCGTCGGGTGCTGACTATGCCTAGCATACCTGTCGAGTTCTCATCGGAAACTCGGACTAAGCTCATCAAATCAATGGAGACTTGGGACTTTGAACCTCACAAGCTATCAGAAGAGGAACTGCTAGCTTGTACGCTAATCCTCTTCCAAGTACTTTTCCGTATCGAGGGTCTCCAGGAAGCCATCGGTGTCTCAATGGGTGCGTCCTTTCCGGAGTCCGATTTTCATCCTAACTCCTCAGATCCTCATCTATCTGCTTATAGAACAAATCACCCCATTCGTATACCACCTGCGCCGGATATACCGTCTTGAGAATTCGTATCACAACTTTGAGCATGCTCTCGATGTCCTCCAGGCAGTCTACTCCTATCTGAGAGCCGCCGGCATGGTTCCTCCGTTATCGTTACTTCACAAACCGGGCCGGAAATGGACCTCCAGTCGTCAGTTCGACAGCGGCGCGTTGATCACAAGTCTGGGCCTACACGAATTGTTCGTGCTGTATGTTGCAGCAATAGGACACGATGTTGGTCATCCAGGGTTCACGAATACATTCATGGTCAGTCAGCTGATCATCTACGTCTCATGACCAATCTAACTTGATCAACCCGTATATGTTATGCGTTTTCTAGAAAAACGCATCAACACCGCTTTCAGAAGTATATGATGGAAAGTCGGCACTTGAGCAGATGCATTCACAGCTGTTGCTGCGTGTAATGAGATGTCATGGGCTGGGAGTGGTGCTCGACCACCCGAAGACGGGGTTCCACGTGCGGCGTTTGCTTTGGGAAACTATTCTCGCGACGGACATGAGTGTGCATGACTTGTTCATGAAGAACTTGGAGGAAGTTATCAACGGACAAGTTGTACCATTGTTTTCCCGTCAGTCTATCGTCTGTCAGACACTCATGAAGTGTGCGGACATCAGCAATCCCGTGTGTTCTACACACTCGTCTAGCCTGGGAAGATCAACTGATTTCTATTCCTCTTTCAGAGTCGTCCATATCACGTCGCAAAGCATTGGGCCTCAGCGCTCATGGAGGAATGGTCCTCCCAGGCCCTCTATGAGAAGTTTTTGGATCTTCCTACAACCGTACAATCGGATGATTCTCCTATTAATGAAGCAAAAGCTCAGGTGTTTTTCATCTCCGCATTTGCAAAACCTCTCCTAGACCTCACGAGTCTGGCAGTCCCAGGTATGTCTTCAACGTACATCGTATCGCACGTTTTTCACCTTTGCGCGCTCAGAAATGAAGGTTTTCACAGAACAGTGTGCCTCCAACCTCCGAACGTGGAACAAAAGACTAGAATTTCTCCAAACCAATCAAAACGAGGGCCATAACCAACCATCGCCCACTCCGCGTCACCCTGACGACTTTATGACCGCATTCCCACTTACTCTCCCACCAGCGCATCGTATCTTACATCTTGAAGATCAGGAGGCGACACCTCCATGGTCGAGTCCAAGTGCACCGTACTCTCGTTCATCTGATTCATCCTCCGGCACGTCCGACTCAGGCTTATGCTCGCCGTCTGGTTCTGTAATATCTTTCTTTTCACCTGCCTCTGACTCTTCGTCGAATCACTCGCGCTCGCGTTCCCATTCTCACTCAATTTCTCATTCAAACTCTAACTCAAAGTTAAACTTAAACTCAAACTCTCACTCAAACTCCTACTCTCACCCACCCCCAAATCCGCACCACTCCTCAAACCCTAACCACCACCCGCGTCCGCCGTCAAGTGTCGGCGGATCAAGTATTATCGGACCCCTCCCTCCCCCAGCATCACCCTACTCCGCTTCCGAAGGCCACGCGGCCATCCGTGCGGCGGGAAAGCTGGGGATACGGAAACAGAGGAGTTTGAATAGGAACTCGTGGTCGCCTTCTGCGTGTTCTGGGTGTCCGCCGCCGCCACCACCGCCGCCGCCGCCACCGACCGCGCCATCTACGATGGTAAGGACGTTGTTGGTCACGCCGTCTGTGAATGTCGTTAATGGGGTGAATGGAGTGAACAAGATGGGTATGAGATCGAATCGGATCGTGGTCAGACCGATCTTGATGAGGAAGGCGTGAGTTGGGAGTCTGGGAGCTGGAGTTTTGGTGTGATGTTGCATGGGTGGATGGAAGGACGTTGGATTGGATTTATCCCTCCTTCCTTCCTTCGTTTTATTGGATTTCGAAAATTGGACTTTGATATGCTTGAACTGGTTGATGCATGCATGGGCATGACTGGACTTTGGAATGCGGACTTGGACTCGGGCCTGGGCTCGGGATCGAAGCCCAGAGTAGCAGATAATGGAGACCGCTACCCGCTACCACAAGTTTTGAGCTTGAGCATAAGTGGCTGGGTCTTACTTGGCGTCGGTTTTGGTGTCATTATTCCGTTGGGTGTCCTGGCCTGATTTTTGGCACCTGGCATTACTACCGCTCCATCCGTCGCCATCTCCCGTCCCTCAGTCCTCCTGACCGCTCGCCCGCATGCATACATATGGCAGATGGCCACCCCCCCTCGGCGTGTTCCCGTTTCTTGTGTTTCTATAGTTGATTCCTTTCGTATCGTCTAGCTGCCTCCCTCCATTTTCCACCGGGAACATTTTTGTAGCTTTTTTCTTTTCTTGCTTTGATGGATCCATGTCGTGTATAACACTACTGTATGAATAGCATGATCAATTTTGATTCTCTCTGGCTTTTTTTTCTTGGCGATTTAGCTCTATACTCTTGTTTACAACAACTTCACTTCGTGGGTCGTATATAAATAGCGTCTGTCAAGCAGTTCTCAAATCGAGGTTTAAATAGAAATTAACCAGAGTTTTCTGATATCCAACCCAGCTTCTCAGATCGGAAGTAGGGGTGTTCGGCAAATCGAAATCCAGTGGTTGCTCTTCAAAATGCAGTCTCAACTTTGAAGATGCGGGAAAGAACTACTGGAGGTGATGGTTAGGTTTTGAAGGCTGCATAATATACTTACCAACCTACGCTACACTACACATACTAGCGATACTAGCGATTATTCTGGCGATTACACATCACGTCTAATTTTGGAAATGTCGCCGAGCCACGTGGCTCTAGTCTCGGTTCTTCTGGTGACGGCAAAGATTGGCCTGAGATGTACATTCACCCGCATCACATACCTCAGCCTCCACACAGCGCCGGTCTCAAATATCACGGTAGGCATTCATCTATATTTCATAGAAATTGAGACTTATTGATGCAGGATTACGGCCACGCATCGATGCAAGCCAGGTCCCATCTCCTATTCAACTCGTTGAAGAAGACCGGTTGAAATGGGAAGGTCAGGTGTACATGACTCTCCCAGGGAAATATGCGCCCGCGTCGACATCCGATTATACTGCTATAGATCAAGGTGTGTGTTGTTATCATCTATGTATTTTGAGTGCAAGATCAATTGAAGCGAAATATTTGCTTCCGTGCAACAAGGTAGCGCCTCCCCGAAATTCGCTCGTGTCACGACATGGAAATTCCCCAGCTCGTCTCGTCTCGCATATGAATGCGCGATACCACTCGGTGCTGTCTTTCAACCTTTTGCTGAACTAGACCAGGTCGAGGAACCCGTTCCATTGGTGGATACGGGAGAATCAGGACCTGCTCGTTGCGAACGATGTCGTGCATACGTCAATCCGTGGTGTTTGTGGATAGCTGGTGGGATGCGGTGGAAATGTAATCTATGCGGTCATGAAACAGAGGGTCGGTCTCCGTGTCGCCACTTGCTTTTGATGTTTTCGTCTAATGCGTCGCGCAGTCTCTGCAGAGTATTTTTGCAGCTTAGACGCAAATCTAATGCGCCTCGATTATAGGCAACGTTCTGAGCTGATGAAGGGTACCGTTGATTTTGTCGTCCCGGAGGAATATTGGGCAATCAACCCACCACAGGGTCTGACTCTGCCATATCATACCCATGAACCACGGAAGACTGGCTCTCGTCCACCAAAACCTATGAAGTATATTTTTGCGCTCGACGTGTCCTATGAGGCCGTACATCTCGGTCTTCTTCGCTCAGCCTGCGCGTGCATCTCACGAATACTCTTTGGGGGGACAGGTGCG
Organism: Termitomyces bulborhizus; assembly: GCA_017580835.1. Lineage (NCBI taxonomy): Eukaryota > Fungi > Basidiomycota > Agaricomycetes > Agaricales > Lyophyllaceae > Termitomyces > Termitomyces bulborhizus. The sequence continues at coordinate 12,568 of JAGDQM010008507.1, forward strand.
GACGGCGAGACTCTCGATGCGTGTTTCCCGTCCGAATGTAGCGTCGCGTTCCTGACATACGACTCGACGATACATTTTTACGATCTCTCAGTACGTTTGAACTATCTAGTTCACGCCGGGAGATTTATATGCCCACACCCAGGCAGATCCAGTGAAGATGTTGGTTGTTTCGGATATTGAAGAGGTTTTTGTCCCTTTACAACAAGGTCTCTTTGTAAATCCTATAGAACGTTGGTACGCATTCTCTTGCGAACTCAGCCACACGGTCTTGATAGTTCTATAGGGATGTCCTTCAGTCATTCTTAGAGGCACTACCAACCCGTTTTGAGAATGCCTCATTTCAAGAAGCCGCCCTTGGTTCTCTCCTCCGCTCGTGTCATGCTTCCCTGGTGAGTAACAGCACCAATGTTCACTAGCCTTTCTTATTTCACGCAAAGGCAGGCTATGGCGGTCAGGTATTCGTATTTTCTGGTACGATGCCCACAGTAGGAATTGGACGACTCAAAGGCCAACCAAATGAGACCGATCTCTTTGACACTGATAAGGAACGAGTGCTGTATCAACCTCGTGAGAATGCGTGGATTGAGATCGGGCAGGATTGTGCAGCGGATGGGATTGGGGTACATATGATTCTGGCGCCCATTAAGTACATGGATGTGGGATCTATCGGTATGTTTACTTTCCATTACTTCAGAAAGAACTTTCCTTAGTCCCGTCTAGGCATTGTTGCGACATTGACCGGCGGTGATCTGATCTATCATCCTCGATATGACCCATTACGAGATGAAATTGTGTTAGAGTCCCAACTACAGCGTCTTATGCGTCGTATGCAGGGCTACAATTGTGTGATGCGAATAAGATCTTCGCATGGTCTGACCTTTTCATCCAGTCTTATTGCTACCATCTCAACAATCACTCAGGTATCAATGTAACCAAAAACCACTACGGCAATTTCCACCAAACTTCTCCTACCACCCTTGAATTCGGCGTCCTTGATGCGGACAAAGCCATCTCTGTCGCACTTGAACACTCCGGCCGAACCCTCTCTTCGCAGGATATTGTCTATCTACAGTGTTCCGTGCTCTACACTACAGTTTCAGGCGAACGGAGAGCGCGGATATGTAACCTTGCTTTGCAGGTTGCCGAGTTGGCAGGGAATGTCTTCCAGTATGCTGATTTGGATACAACGGTTTGTTATATGGCTCGAGAAGGTGCAAGTCTCTTTATCCTTTATCTTCCTTCTTGTTCTGATCCTCTCCGTAGCGTTGGCTTCCCGAACGAAGCAGAAGATGTCAATCGTGAGGGAGGAGTTGACGGAGAAGTGTGGGTCTTTGTTGCTTGGGTATCGGAAGAACTGCGCAGCGGCTTCGAGAATCGATCAGGTCTGTATAGATTGTCTTTGGACATGAGGTGACATGCTCTAAGTTGTTCCAGATGATCCTACCGGAAGTGTTCAAGACCTTACCATCGTATATTCTCTCGTTGACCAAGAGCAAACCCCTCAAAGGTCTGCTGCTCGCTCCTCATCATCACGACACTCATGTAAACGTGTCCACTAGGAACACACGTCTCATCTGATGTACGGAACTATCATGCCCATCGGATGAACTCAATGTCCATCCGTACTTTGATTCACTACATCTACCCCCAACTGATGGCATTGCACGATCTAGAAGACAATGCCGCGCTACCTTACGGCGACGGGTTCACCCGCATACGTCTTCCTAGTATCATGCGCAGCTCGTACACGTTTATGGAAGCCAATGGGATATACCTCATTGGTATGTTAACACGAGCTTGTTTTGTCCATGGTCCATGGACCATACCTCTAAAACTCAACGCCTACAGATAACGAAGAAATATCCATCTTTTGGATTGGTGACAGTGTCTCTTCGCAGCTTCTTCAAGATCTATTCGGAGTGGATGATATGATGTCATTAAATCCAAAGTTGGTGAGTTGCTAGCAACCTCTGTTTTGACGCCCTGAACTGAACCCATCATCCAAAAAGGTGCAACTACCAACGCTGGAAACACGCATGTCAAATCAAGCTCGGAATATTCTCAGTCAACGTCGACTGCGTCGGGGGCGGATTACCACACTTCTGCTAGCTCGACAGAACCTCGATGCCACCGAGCTTGAGTTCAGCGATATGCTTGTGGAGGACGCAAACAACGGAAACTTGTCGTACACGGACTGTAAGCTCCCGACCTCGTCTTTCCACGGTACATTCTGACGGCATCTTACAGATCTTGCCCTAGTGCATAAACAGATAGCCAATGTGGTATGTCGTTCACGCAGTTGGATTGACGCTGTTCCCGCTAAATCTTTCCCCAGCTGAAAAATGGTGGTTCCATATCAGGCGCCGCGAGTATGCGGAGTGGAGCTCCTTGGTAGTGCATAAGTACGATAAATTGTTGGGCAATCCAATGCATGACACAGAAGACGAATGTGAAGAAATACGGGAAAATGTCAATATATGACAAAGAGTGATGGGCCCCCCTTGCCCAGCCCAATGCTGACGAGAAGGAAGTCGCGGGCTCATTGGTTCCTGCTCCCAGAACAGCAATGCCAGCAATGACATGGTGGGGGTCTACCAACCCCACCACAGATGAGTGGCTCCAGCACATTCACCGGCCCGGTGTAAGCTATTCGCAATTGTCCAAGCCTTTTTGTTTTCTTGCCACCGGATACAGTATCTCCATGTGGATGCCACTGGGATTGGCTCAGTCTGAGTCAGCGTCTACGGAAATGGAGCTTTCTAAGGAATTTTACTTGGTTATGTGAGCGCTGTCGATGATTTAGACGGTACCAAAGCGAATGGTCATCTTCTCTTCTAGCTCAGAACAGTCGTCGCGCGCGGCCGCGTCATCTACCTGATCTGTCTCCGACAAGCACGAGGTGCAAATGGTCACCCACAGTCCAAGAACAGAACAAAAGACGTTTGTGATGTGTGGATCGAATGACAGA